>JAYMSP010006703.1:0-11192 GCA_036897095.1 Plantago elongata
TCAACAAAAGAAATTACTGATTATGGCCGTAGAATACTTCACGATGTGGTCGAAGCCGAGGCAGTGGCAACCATCACGGAAGCCCGGGTCCGGACCTTCATATGGAAAACATCATTTGTCGCTTTGGACTACCAAGAATCCTTGTCTCGGACAACGGAGCCCAATTCTCTGGAACCAAGCTCAAAGAATGGTGCAAGTCCCTAAAGATCAAGCAACGTTTCACCTCAGTCGGATACCCCCAGGCCAATGGGGAGGTTGAATCCACCAACCTGACCATCGTCAAGATCCTAGAAAAGAGACTCAAAACTTTCCAAGGAAGCTGGGTTGAAGACTTAGATGGTGTACTCTGGGAACATTGGATCACTCCGAGGACTGCAACTCAGGAGATCCATCGTCGTTGGTTTATGGATCCGAGGCGGTTATCCCCTCGGAGGTCATAGAGAAACCCAAAGGATTCAGCAATATCAACCCGAGGAGAATGGACCAGCCCGGATCTATGATCTCGAGCTCCTGGAAGACAAGAGGAATTCTTGTTTGGCCCACAACATGAGATATAAAACTTCCATTGCCCGGGCCTACAATAAGAATATCAACAACAAGGATCTCCAAATTGGAGACATGGTCTAGAGAAGGGCGGACATCCTTAGCCACGTTGGAAAGCTCAAACCTAACTGGGAAGGGCCCTATAAGATCATTGGAGTAAGGAACAATGGAAGTTATGAGCTAGAGGATTTTGAAGGAAGAGTTATCAAAAGAACCTGGAATGCAAGGACCTTGAAGAAGTTTTATGCTTAGGATGTTGTTGATCATTTATGTTTTGTCCAAGGTTGTTCCGAAGTTCTTTTTTACCCACCGTTTGTAATTGTATGTACGTCAAATCAATACAACGGCTATCTTTTTCAAAATTTATCTCTTTACTTCTGATTAACTCACTTCACTTCGGATACATTATCCCGGATGTGATTTAGTCGGAACCAAGTAAAGTCGATAAGAAAAAGAGGCAAGTCATTAACAACCTAATACATGCATCAATCAACATATGAATCAAACACACTTGGATAGAAAAACTACAAATTGTATAGAACACATGCGGGAAGTGTTTATCTGAATAAACAATAGTACATATCTGAGCAAACTAGAGTTAGCAGATAAACATAGCATTCAAACCAAAGTCAACAAATCAAACTGGAGGAGCCGAAGCCGTACCAGCATCAAATATTATCCGGAACAAACTTAAAATAGAAATATTTTGAGCAAAATAAGAGTGCGGGAAATAAAAATTGTTCCAGGTCCGAGGACAATACATTTCTTCACGGAGCATACTCCGCCTTCAATTTTCCGGGGCCTTGGAAGTTCCTTCCCCAGCTGCTTTCTTGGATGCCTTAGCTGCCTCGTGCTTCTTCCACATCTCCTCAATGTACCTCGGACAATCTTCCACTAGGTCCAGGTCCAGATGCCCAATGACATTGTCGGGGATTGTCAGCCAGTTTTGGAAGTGCTCTTGATAGGTCTCGAGGGGAACAAGGACGTGCTACAACAAAGCCTCGGGTATAAAGGCTGGCATGAAGGGACCCCCATGGTTATACTTCAACTCATGTGTCTCCGGGGCCACGAGTTCTACGAACTCGTCCTTCATCAGCTCGAAGTCATCCAGAACCTCCCAAGTGAACCGAGACCCATCCGGGTTGTTGTTGTAAGAACTCAAGCCCTCAGTCGTCGGATTGAAACCTTCCCGAATCAATCCCTTCATCTTCAGCTAGCCTAAGGCAGTTTTGAACCCCTCGCTTCGGGCACCATCACAAATACTCTGGAGATGGAACTTGCAGGAGAGAGAGGCAAGAAAGTTCTGAACAGCTTCAGTCTGAGTCATACAGAGGATGTTGAGAATTTTTTCCTTGAAGCTTCGGGTCAACTCCAGGAACTTGGACAACCCGGTTCGGAGTACTTTGTAATCAGTCCGGATCTCCTCCAGGTCCTGGGCCAAAGCATTTCGATTGGCGACCAATTTCTTGAACTTCGAAGAAGTGTTCAAGTATTACTTGTAATCCTGGAATTTCTCCTCCATCTCCTTCACGTTAACCTCTGATTTCGGGAGCTGGACATCAATATCAGCTCTCTCTACAGCAACAACCGTGCAAGCACGGACAACATCAAGATAGATCTGAGAGGATAAATATCACAATCAACTAATAATAGATAATCAAAGTTGTGACAATACGAATGTTATACCTTTCGGTGTGCCTCAGCCAGTTCGGCTATCCTGTCAACTTCGCCACTTGCAAGAAGGCGATTCACCTCAACCTCCATATCTGCATCCGGATTCGTAACCTCAACAGCCTTGCCCTTGCCTTTCTTGGCGGACGAAAGTGAACCCTTAGAGGGACTCTTGGTCCCGGATGTTGCCTTTATGGCGGAAGATCCGGATGGTTTGGCCGTTCCGGACCCAGTAGACTTGAGAGGCTTTTTGGCGGAATCAGCAGCCTTCCCAGTCGCGATCTTTCCCTGCTTCAGGGTGGACATTTTCATTTGCTCCTGACCCTAGAGAACAAGCCGAAGGTATTGATCTCAGTAAGTTGTAACATTGATGGGTTCTTCCATCGGCAAGGGGGTCGACACCTTGATGGTCCGAGACCGAAGTTGGTCCTCACTTTCTTGTTCCTGGTCCTCATTTTATTTCATCTACCGGAGTTGGTACTCAAACCAAAACTCTGCAAGAAGAATGTTTTGTTAGAAAATACATCTGGAGTAAGCACACTTGCACATATTTTGGAAACAAGCTAGGTTATAAGAAACAGACAAGCGAGCATCGGATACTTATACATCCGACCTTATAACTAACCAAATTCCTTTTTGCCACAATAACACTCTTTGGCCAATCCGGCCAAGTACGGCAGTGGTTGGCAAATCAACCCTAAAAAAAATACTTTTGTGTCCAGTTTTTTTTTCGGGGACTCTGCATCCACCCAGGCAAGTTCTGAGCCGGTGTCCGGTTGAAAGGGTATATCTTCCGAGAAAATCTACTCGGAGAGACCCACTTTTCTTGACTGGACTCGGGTAGGCCTTTTCTCAGAGTCGGACGGACGAAGAAATACTTTCTCCACCACCCGACTCCAAGTGAAGAGATCAGATCCTCAAAAAATGCATATTCGGCCCGAACAATGCACGAGTAGAAGTTCGGATGGGACTCGTTGGCCTTGATCTCGAACAACATTCGAAAGTTAACCGAATTCAGAGGGATCCCGAGATGCTTACACAAAATGCCAAAGCACATAAGGTTGCCAAGATAGTTTGGAATGATCTGGTGTGGGCTCAAGTCAAGATCATTAAAGATCTGCAAAAATTGTGGAGCGAGAGTTCATAGACCGCCATGCACCCTTCGGGAGTATTGTAGAAAGCTTGTTTTGGATCCGGAACAATGAACTCCAAGGATTTTGGGATCTCGTCTTTAGCCTGGATCTCTTTCAACCTTTCAGAGGTTAACTCACTTGCTCTAGTCGGTAAGGTGTCATCCATGTTTAGCTCCCCGTGGATGTTCATATGATCTACATCCTCCCTACTTCTCGGGTACTTGATCTCATGAACTCGATCACTCGAGATCCCGACAGAAGTACCAACCTGGTATGTCATCATCAAACTTGTGCAATCTTCAGTCTTCAAATCTTCGATTAAACTCCATTGCTAGGATCCTTCTTCATGGACTTCTCAAAATATTAAATTACATCCAGAGACCTAACAATCCTATTACAAGTTTAACTAGACTAACATACTAAGTGATTTCCTCTTTTACAATGTTCAAGTTAACTAAGAGTACTAGTCACCTTTCTGTACTAAAGATAAGTTACATGGTGATTGATCAAAAATACTAACAGATATTCCTAACAATTTTCCCCCTTTTTGACCAATCAACCATGACTATCTCAAAGTCATATTACAAACATGGAAGCGAAATCAATCCACCACTTAATCATTTCAAATGATAACCAATCAGATAAATTAAGTGCAGAAAGTAAACATCAACCAAATCACAAGTGATCTTTGCTAACAAGTTATCATCTTATACATAATTTATGAGAGTATGATCTACATAAAGAACATTACAGAACATAAGATAACTTTTACAAGATGTATTATAATGAAATACATTCAGCATAATTACAAAATACTAAGTAAATTAGGACAACAGGAGATTCCAAGCTCCAAGTAAACATCCTAATGAACTAGTCTTCAAGTCTTCAAAAGTAATAACTTAGGTTCATAAACCTTAAGTTCTTCAGCATCTTGATCTTCTTCATGTACTCTGGAACAATGAGGATCAACCCTCCTGCAGTCTTCAACATATTCATAAAGTAACCTTTTGACAAAGAGCTCTGTCTTTCTGGCTAAATCACAAATTTCTCTATAAGCTTTGTCAGGATCTTCATGATTCTCAAGATAGTCTCTTTTAGACTTAATGAAGTTCTTGACCCAAAAGTACTTTCCCCACACCTAAGCATGGTTGATCTTCATCATAGACAACTAATGATACTTGTAAATTTCTTCTCAGTATGCAATGTCATCCAGATATTGATCCCTTGTCATGTAAAATGAATCATAGGTTTCAACACTTAGTTTGTTTTGTTTGTTGAGAGTACCATCCAGCTTTCTGGTCTTGTGTACATCATTTGGCTTTGGATAAGGACATATAAACTCTTGTGGCTTCTTCATAGGCTCCGTCCTTATGTGAACCTCAAAATCAAGCCACTTGTGAGCATTCTTAGGATTAAGCATAGTAGGCTTGTTGGTTCTCCATGCCATCAATTGCTTGTAGCTAGGATCTGGAAACTTCTTGTTTAATAGAAGATGTTGCAGCTGAAGAATCCAGCACCCATGCTGGAGATGTATACACCAGTAGGCTGATTGGCTATCATTACTCTTGACATACTCAATCTGCACAACAACTAGTTTTTCTTGTTCATTCTCTTGAACTTTATCAAGCTGTAAGTCCCTGCACATTATCAATCCTTTCTCCAATTCTACTTACATTTTGGGGTTTTTGCTGGAAGATCCACCTTGGATCGACTTGGTATTTTCAGAAGGAGTTCTAGAAGATATAGGATTTGCAGCCAGAGGAGTTTCAGATAGGCTTTCCACTCTTCTTCTTTTTCTGTGAAGTGGATGCTCATCTGTATTAGTCTCATCATTATCATCATCATCATCATTGAAGTTCCTGATTGGAGACTTACATGTTTCCTCCTTGTCTTTGATCTCTCTTTCTTCTCTTTATGTTTCTTCTTCAGAAGGCTTAGTACCTTCAAATATAACAAGGGCCTTGGAACCCCTAGTTATTCGACTTTGAAGCCTTTGTCTTGGTTCTTCAGAAGGCATGTCCTGCACTGGAACTTGACTTGTGGAGGGGATTTGTTTTCTCTTTCTTCTTCTACCTTTCTCGATAGTTTTCTCTTCCCCATAGTCATGAGTGACTGACTCAAACTGACGTAAGAGTGAGACAGAGACTCAAAGTTTTGTTTCAAATTGTTGTGCACTTGGACTAGCTTCTGAACTTCGTTTCTAAGCTCTTGATTCTCTTTAAAGAGTAACTGCTCCTTTTGGTTCAGCTCTTCCACTGGACGCAAGATAGACTCTGCCTTCAGAATAGCAAATTGTGCTTCATTAAGTGCTCTGTTGGCATTGTTGTAGTCTTCATCTCGAACCATGCTTAAGTCTTTCTGAGACAGTGCAATGCTAGTGGCTCTATGTAGTATAAGCTTAGCAACTAACTTAAGGTCAGTAGGTACAGATTCGAGTACATGGGAATCTTCAGCAACCAATTCATTTATGAGCACTTGAAACACTGTGCTTCTTCCGAGGAATTTTTCGTCTCTGGAAGTTGCGGCTGGAGATGAGAAAATACGTGGAGCAAGAAGTGATCTCTTCATATGAGATACATGCATCTCGTCCTCTTCTTGTGCCAGACCTTGTGTTTCTTCATCATCATCAGTGCTCAATGTAATTTGATCATTGTTGTGAGTAGGCTCAACATCCATTTTCTATTTCCCTTTGATGCTGGCTTTCTGAGATGGCTCATTTGGACTCTGCAGTTGTGACTTCGATGTCTTTCTTTAATTTTACCTTTTCTTCAAGGAGTGCTCTCTCCTTGGCATTCTTTGCCTCAATCATCAGTAATTGGGCTTCTTTAGCTTTAATCAGTGATTGGTACTCCTAACTGAGCTTGGTCTCTTCTTCCAACATCTCTCTGAATTTTGCAACTCTGGATTCAACAACCATTAAATCTTTAGAGGGGTCGACTTGTTGATTTTGTGGATTGGAATTGCCCTGTTGGTTTGGACCTTCTTGGTTAGCTTGAGGTGGTGATCGGTCTGATGTTGGTGGTTTTCACTGAGTAGAGTCATCAGTGGTTGGAGTTCTCGTTCCGGCTTCTCCTTGTGCCATTCCACCTGTCCCTGGTGGACTATCATCATCATCAGAATGATCATTAGAATCATCATCAACTCTTTCTGAATGATCTTCAGAGAAGTCTTCGACGTTGTCTCATCGTACTCCTCCTCTTCATTGGATACCAATTTTATTATTTTAGGAATGGTAATCCTCTACCCATTCACTTCCTCTTGCTCAAAGGGGTAAGCTTTGAGATTTTGGGGCAGCACAGGATTCAGAGCCATTTCCAGCTTGGTTACTTCATCAGCAGAGTTTAAGGCATTCATCAGCTTCTTACCAAGATTGTAAGTAAAGTCTTTGCTCATGAGTTCATAGAAGTTGTACTCTGGGAATATAGTATGAACATAATTTTCCAGATCAAAAACTTTTTTCCTTCACTCTTGATGATCAATCACCTTGGCTAGCTCATTCAGATCGACTTTTTTGAGATTTTGCCATTGCTTAAAGCATTTAACATGTCTGTTCATGGTGATTGTCTGGAAGACTTTCTCCAGATCGAGTGGGGCTTCCACGTCCATTACTGTTAACACTTAAGCCTCAAAGAAAGGTTTCAAGTTAGTTTTATTCAAACTTACTTGTGGTTATCTGAGCTTAAGAGAAGTTTAAGTTTATGAGCATACTTGTGTGTCTACACTAAGATCATTGACTTGCACTTCTGGAGCTTTCAGAGCTTCAGATACCGCGGCCAGATTAGTAGTTGCATCCTCTTTAACCATTCTTTCTTCTCGAGCTTGAGAATAAAAATCAAACCTTAGAGATTTTCTACAAAAAGGTGTGAAGGATAAGAGTTTCAGAGAATTCACTTACTTCCAAGTTAGGAAGCTCAGCGACTATTCTTTCAGAAACCTGAGCGGCTTCTGGCATCCTTTCTGGAGACTTGGCTATTTCTGCCGAGTCTATCTCTTTAGGTGTTGTGGAAGTTTCCAGGTTTTCCTCAGCAACATTTTCTTCAGAATGAACCTATTCGAAGAAGAAGTTTGATTAAGCAAGTTGAAAAAATTCAAGAATTTCAGAAAGTTAATGTTCCTGTTTTACATACCTCCACTACAGAAGGCTCAGGAACAATCTCTTTAGAAGGTTTTGCAACCTATGGATCTTCTTGGATTTATAGTGTTTCCACTACTTCAACTTCTTTTCTCAGTTATTGCTTGTTCAGAGACACTGGAGTTAGACATATATAAGAATTATCTTAGTATGAAATTGTTTCTTTTCAGAGACAACTTATTACCTGCACATCAGGATGTGTTTCTTGTACATTGGAGGTTGAAGGAACCTCTTCTCCATTCAGAGAGGTGGGTGCAGTGTCTTCCTCCTACTCTGTGGTCTCCATGAAATCCTGTAACAAATTAAGCTTATGAGTAACAAGTTTAACATTGAAATGCTTAACAAGTTAGATACATATCACTTTTGCTACCTGTGAATTTTGAGGCACATTGGCTTCCATTTCATGGCTTGAAGTTTATGGAACTTTGAACCTTTCCTCTGCTTGAACATTCTGAGTTTCCGTCTTAGATGTTTGAGGAACCTGCACAGATGCAGGAATTTCTTTAGAAATAGAGTTTGTTGGCAACTGGAATGTGCAAGAAATGTCAGTATCTTCCAACATTCATTCATCAACCGACAATCCTTCATCTGCCTGTTGGGGGTGTGGCATCTTCTACTACCTCTTCTAGGATTGCATCCTCTGCAACCTTGGCTTTTTGAGGTAGTGAAGCTAAGCTAGATGCTCCACCATGAGTTTCCATTCTTGATCTTTTGAGTACCAACTGCAATGGCACATTATCATCAAAATCAATTTCGAAGTCTGGGACAGACTCATCGATCTGGTTGTGTTCATTCATGGACAACTCTGGCATTTTTCCCATGCTCAAGGATCTCCTTTCTGAACTGGAGTACTTCTGGACTGGAAGGGGTCTCTGGGCTTCAACATCTTGTGTTGCCCTTTCTGGTTGAGGAGTGTCATCAATGACAAGCTGGATCCTCTTCTTTGACCTAGGTTTATTGTTCCTTAGTTTCTTTGCAATATGGACCTCACCCTGCACCTCTTCTGTTGGTACTCCTTCACTCTGAGCAACCAACTCATCATTGGCAACCTTTTTCAGGGCTTCCTCATGAGCATAGTGTTGGTCACTTGAATGTCCAGTTGCTCTCTGAGAGCAATTCCACATTTCTCTAAAATGTAGCAAATTTTAAGACCATAGTGCATGTTAGACTTGGTGTCTGCACGACCTTTGACGATTTTGGGCTCAAACTTATTGACCCTGTTCACAAACTTCATGAATACATACTTCCCCCAATTGAAGAGGTTGTCTCTGTTCGCCAGTTCCTTCTGGAGAATGGTCATTATCATCCACCTCTCCAGGCTTATTTGGTCAATGCCACCTTTGCTTCCGTCCAAGCATCTATGTAGGATGTTGGCAAGCACGTTCCAGTGCTCAAATAAGTGTCTGGTCCTGATGTCTCCCAATATGAAAGATGAGGGGCAGTCCTCTATCTTGTCATTTGCTGCTTCTTAATACAGTACTCTAACTGCAGTGTTCAGAGCTTTGTCTTTTGTGTTAATCACCCATGTTGTCCCACGATTTCTGAAACGGAAGATTTTGCAAAAAACATCACAATCAAGATGTATTTCTATACCTTGAACTTTCGATAGAACGAACGTTTCCTCGACATTGTTCATCATCTTGGTATAGACTTGGGAAGAGTTATAGAACTCTAAGACATCAACTGGAGATAATCCAGTAGGTGCGGTACAAAGGAATTTCTTGATGTGTTCCTTGGATAGCATCTTCAAAATTAAGTTCCTGTCCGGAGTGGAAGATATAGCTAGATTTAAGTATTGCTCCACCATGTGCGTTCCCAAATTCATTATGAGGCTGGAAGTCCAGCCCTTTGGGTTGAAATTACCCAACAAGCGTTTGTTCAACACTTGCAAAACCCTCTCTTCTTGCTTTTCAACAGAAGAAGCGGTTGCCGCTGAGTTCTTGGATGAGGTCTTTCTGGGTGCCATCTCTTATATAGAGTTTCTGGGTAGGATTAGAGAAGTAGTGCTCAAATTCGAGAAATGTTAGTTAATTTTTTCAGAAGACTAAGCAATACTCAGAAGATTAATAGAAGGATTTGCAGAAAACTTAGAGAGTTTTTGCTATTTTGATGCAAGGAGAAATTTGGATTTGGTAAAAGTGTCTGTCTCTTACTAGAATCCTTTACATATAGCAAGATAAAATACATAGATACATCATATGTATAGAAATCCGTATGTGTAACTGTGTACATTGCATCGGTGTGGTATACGTTTCTACTTTGCATTAAATGCATCGTGGGTCATAACTATTTTCTCAACAGGCATTACTTGCCGAGAATTAATCTCAGCCATTGAGATTAAAACGTTTACTCATCAAGGGCTCTTGTTCAATATCTTGTAATGATATCAATCAACAAATGTTCATGTGTCCACTTAATGAATTTTGGCAAGATATATCCATAAGTCACTGTTAGTATGTGATACCAGAAAACCTTTAGACTTATCATTTCAGAAAGAAAGTCTTGTTTTATATTACTTATCATACAAATGGTATTA
Source organism: Plantago elongata (assembly GCA_036897095.1). NCBI lineage: Eukaryota > Viridiplantae > Streptophyta > Magnoliopsida > Lamiales > Plantaginaceae > Plantago > Plantago elongata. The sequence goes on from JAYMSP010006703.1 coordinate 10,016, forward strand.
ACACAAAAACCTAGACATTTGACTTTCAGAAATATGTACAATGTTGCACTATCAGGTTCTCACATACTTCGTGTCTTAACTAGTTTTCTGAATTTCTGTTTCAGAAATTTCCATTTGATATATGACATGTCCATAATATTTGAGTTCTAGCATTGTATACTTATGGAATATTTACCCACCTGTCTTTCTGGATTTACCTTTTCAGAAGACTAAAGGCTTTCTGAGTCATAAGTCTCAGGAACTATGACATCCTTCTTATCAGATAGGCTTTTGAATACCTGTTTCAGAAACCTGTCCTCCCATTTCCCTGTTCCTTTCCAACTCTTTTAGAGACTTAGAACTTTTCAGTTTCGAGGTATCTCCATTAACCCAAGACTATGTCTCAAGGTTAAGAACCTACTTTCCTGGAGCGGCTTAGTGAAGATATCAATAAGTTGATCTTCAGTGCTAGCCTTTAGAATCTCTATATTGCCTTTCTCAACATGGTTTCTAATGAAGTGGTGTCTAACATCAATGTGCTTAGTTCTAGCATGGAACTTTGGATTTTGAGTAATCGCAATAGCTTCTCTTCACTAAGGCCATAGTCTCTGAGTTGTTGTATCCATAAAATTTGTGTAGCACAACAACCAGCAGCAATATATTTAGCTTTTGTGGTAGAAGTAGCAATTGAGTTTTGCTTCTTGCTAAACCATGAGATAAGTCTAGTTCCCAGAAACTGACAAGTTCCCGAAGTACTTTTCCTATCAAGCATTGATCCATCATAATCAACATCTGAGTAGCCAACCAAACTCAATCCACTTTCTTTAAGATACCACAATCCAACTTCTACAGTACCTTTGACATACCTAAATATTTTCATAGCAATGTTGTAATGTGACAGCATGGGATTTGTCTGAAATCTACCACACACACCAACTGCATATTGAATATCAGGTCTGCTTGCAGTAAGGTATATAAGTGAACCTATCAACTTCGAAACCATTTGCTGTAGGGATCTTAGAATAGGACTTATTGTAAGGAGAACTCAATTGTCTTTTCTAGTTAATTCCAGGTCTCATAAAGGACGAAGTGGACTAGTTGGAGGATTACCCCACCTCCACATACCACTATAAACTGTTGTGTTATTTACTTTATTGTACTTACATTCTAGCATAACACACACACACACACACACACA
>JAYMSP010006704.1:0-11191 GCA_036897095.1 Plantago elongata
ACTTCAATGGGTTCAATACTAGTTGAATGCTTTACAATACTAGTTCAATAACTAGACACTATAGACTGTAAAAATCTGAAATAAGAGGCCAATATGGACTCTTTTGTGTGTTTAAATAGCACCAATTCTCCCTTCCAACGGCTATTTTTTTAAAAATAACAGTAACTAAATTAATTACGGGTAAGTACCGGATAAACCAAATCAATTACATCCAGGTCCTCATGTGATCCTCACGTGGACTTAAGGTTGTTTGGCCAAATGCAAAATCTGAAATTCAAACAGAGGTAGAAATGACTTTTCCGGGCTTAAATTCGCTGAAAGTCAAATTCGTGTACCTGGATGTAATTGATTTTTATCGACTAGGACTTAGATGTAATTGTTGATTTGGGTGGTAGCCATCTGCAACTTTTAAATCTAACAGGGAGTGTAGATGTAATTCGCCCTTAATACTAATATTCATTGGTATCCAAGAATTCGTGATGATTGATCACGTAAGCTCTCAAACGTATACTAAAATAAGTATCAAATTATATTGAGTAATAATAAACACACACCCCAACTCAGACTTTATTTATTTAGTATACTAACCATGATTAATAAAGGTTGCAGGCACCCTAATTTAGACGACTAAGATATTTAATCTAATTTATCTTGTTCTAATTTTCTTTTGAATTGTCCATCAATTCACGTTTCAAGAAACGAAGTAGTATAGCAGCAGGACCGGCTAAGGCCCAGTGCGGTAAGCCCAACCGCGCAGGGCCTCAGCTTGCCAAGGGCGCTCGAGGCCCAATACCTATGGCCCAATACTAGGTTTCTAATTAAAAAAAATTAAAGAAAAATCTACAGCAGAACGGTAGAAAGAAGAAAAAAAGAACAGGCACCGAGATTTCCATTGAATTCGGCCGCCTCTTGTGTCTCCTTTCTCGATTTCTTCTTGCTTCTTCAATCTTCGGCCTAATTTCTATCAACTTCCATTAAACCATCCATTCGATTCCTCAAATATCGAAGAAATCCGTTCAATTCCTCAAATATCGAAGAAAAAATGGTCGTTTTTTGTTCAATTTACATGTATATAAGTACCCTTTATTATTCTTCAATCCTTCTTCCTAACTTAAGCAATCAAACTCAAATAACATCTAGAAATTCTTGTGTTATATTAGAAATCTAGGTTTATTGAAAATTAGGATTTTAATTTGGGGATCTTGACTCTCCACCGGAAAAGGGCCACTGCACGTCTGCACCGACCGCATAAGAGGGGCCGCGCCACGCCGCCACCATGGGAGACGGAAACTGGCCGGCATCGACACTTCGAGAGGGCCATCTTCGGGATTAATCATGTAATTTTCTTTCCCTTTCTTTCTTTTCTTCTTCCTGCTGCTTTGTTTAAATTGTCTTATTTCTTCTATTCTTATTTTATATAGTCACAATTCTTAATTTTTTCAAGTTAATTGATGATTTTGCTTCAAAGAATTCGAGTTGCAATTTTCAAGTAGTTTCTTAGTCTTTTGTAATATTTATTAAAAACAGTAATTGTAACGGTTGATTTTGGATGTTTTGCACATTTATAAATTTTCTTTACTTAATATCGCATATAGTGTTGGACCTCGTTTTAATTTTTTGCACGGGGCCTCTCAATTCTCAAAGATGGCCCGGCCCTGTATAGCAGTAATATCCTTAGTGAACTAATAGGCTAGTGGATGGCCAAATTATCCTCTCGTATGAGAGTACATCCCTCTGGCATGGATTTCGGGTCATCTATGATGTGTGAGATTTTCATTCCTTCTCCCTGTTTCTTTTCTCCAGCCCGACTTTCAATGGTGAGACTTGTGTTGGCCTGAATCTCATTCCTTCTCCCTGTTTCTTTTCTCCAGCCCGACTTTCAATGGTGAGACTTGTGTTAACCTTTGGTTTTGGTGAGAATCATTGGAGATCTTCTCTCCTGGTTATTTGGCGTTTCAATCTTTATCCTTCTCTTAGTAACAAATCTTTTCAAAATTCTAAAAGAGATCTTTGCAGGCTATATATATGACAGTAGGTTGGTCTGTTCTTTCTACACTTCTAATCCTACCTTATCTTTCAGGTGTTTGGGAGCAAAGATTGTTGTCTTTTTTACAGTAAACACAGGTGGCCTTGGAAGGTTGTACATTCACTAAGTCTTATAGTCTATACTTATATGTCTCTCTTCGGCATTCAAGGTAACATGGCAGGTTTTGATGACTTTGAATTGGACCAACTTCTTCGTCTGACTGTGCAAAAAGACGAATTGGTGCAAGTTTCATCTAAGGTGTGGGGTAAGGGGAATGTGGACATCAAGAAATGCCTGGTCGGTCACGTGCTCACCCGAAAACAGATCCATCTGGAGGCACTCGAACGTACGTTACATGGTGCGTGGAATTTGACTAAGGGAGTTAAAATGCAGAAATTGGGTGAGAATCGAGTGATTTTTAAGTTTGGGCATCGGACAGAGCTGAACCGTACAATGGTGAACGGGCCCTGGTCTTTCCACCACTGCCTCGTCATATTAAGCCGGCTGGAACGAAGCCAAGACCCAGTGTTGGTGGATTTGAACTCGTGTGTTTTTCCGGTACAGGTAAGGGGGGTTGCCTTTCTCAGGAGTATCCGAGGAACTAGCACAATTAATCAGTAATGCGTTGGGGGGATTTGTGGAATGGGGGATGGGCAAGCTTCCAAAGGTTTTTTGGCTACCTCAATGTGATTGAAGGCTCGCATTGATGTTACGAAACCAATTCGGCGATGTATGAAAATTGAGGGCCCACATGGAGATTTGGTTTGCCTGAATTTTATGTATGAAAGGCTCCCAAACTTTTGCTTCTATTGCGGGATCATGGGACATCTTTTCCGAGATTGTTCGGATTGTCTTCATCTGTAAGAGGTACGGGGTCGGTTGATGAAAAGAAGCTAGAGTACGGTGATTGGCTCCGTGCCATCCCGTTAAAAAAGTGGAAAAAAGTTATTGGCGGTGTTTCCACGGCGCGGCAGCGGAATTCGGTGGGATTTGGGTCGAGGGGTATTTTGGGGAAGACACCATCTCATGCGTCAATTACGAATGGTAGTTATGGCCATCCCTTTAATTCAGGAGTTACGGGGCGTGAAAGGGGGAGAGCATCAATTGGTTTATTTGGTCAACCACATTCACCAGGGAAAAGTTCAACAGGTGCTCTTTTTGGAAAAGAAAGTCACGTTCCACGTTCTTTAACGGCTCCTCTCAACTTACAATCTATTGACCTCATTATTTTCACCCCTCCCACTTATTCCATTGACAAGCACATGCCTATCGATCCAAAGTCAATATCACCACTCATTAACCAATTACCAACGTTCCCAAGCCCACATACAGTAGCCCAAATTTCCCATGCTTCCTCAAACAACACCTTAACCCTCCCAGACACAATTCCACCTGAAACAATCCACTCCAACTAACCCATTCTTTCACCTTCCCACTCCAACAATTAACCTCGGCCCAAACCCACTCCAGCAATTAACCACGGATCAGAAGTCGATTACATGAGGAAAGAAAAGGGGTCGACCGCCTGGGCCATCTATTGGAGTTAAAAAAATATAGCCCTTGAAAATTGACTAAATCTGACAAGGAAGTGGAACAAGGTTTGAATGCACGGAAGAAGAAGTTTAGGATGACCGAGACTTCAAATGCTAATGGACCGGAGTGGGTGTTGCGATGCAACCCCGCCTATACCAATGAGTTGCTTATCGTGGAACTATCAAGGTTTGGGGAACCTTTGGACAGTTCGGGCCTTGAAAGAATTTGTTCGCAAGCATAACCCCACTTTTATTTTTCTTATGGATACTAGATTTGGTACTAGCGGAATAGATAAAATTAAATTTCAATTAGATTTGTTTGGAATTTGTGACCGGCCATTGGTCAATCTGAGGGCTTGGCCCTTCTTTGTAATAAAGCTAGTAATGTTATGATTCAATCTTTCTCTAGCAACCATATTGATGCAAGTGTTAGCCTCTCAGGTTCGGATGAAACTTGGCGTTTGACTGATTTTTACGGGGAACCGGATACTAGTAAATGGAAGAAGACTTGGGCTCTACTCTCTCAGCTAACCCAACTATCTAGTAGACCTTGGGTGGTAATTGGAGACTTCAATGAGGTACTTGACCCAATTGATAAAAAGGGGAGAACTGAATTGCCAAACTAGAGACTTCGTGATGCTAGGAAAGCATTTATCGATTCCAACCCGTCTGACATCGACTACATGGGCTACCAGTATACCTGGTCCAATCGCCAGGCTGGGGACGCACATACAGAACTGAGACTCGACCGTGCCTCTGCTTCTCCTCCATGGCAGACTCTCTTTCCGACAACACAGGTCCGACACCTTCACACTAGGAACATCGACCACCTCCCTATACTAATGCTGCTCTCCCGACCAGTTCATAGGAAATCGAGACACCATCCTAAGCGATTTTGCTTTGAAGCTATGTAGCTAAAAAATGATGATTGTGCAAAAATCATGGCTGAGGGTTGGCGATCGGAGCTGTCCTTTTCAGAGAACCTAGCCGATTGCCGGGTAGGGCTGATGAGGTGGGAGAAAACGGTTTTTGGGTCTATTAAGAAGCAAGTACAGGAGTTGAAATCCGAACTTGAGAAATTACATGAGGTAAAGCTCACCCCTGATATTAAGAGCCAGATTTCTTCGACAAAACTAAAGCTTGAGTCTTGCTGGATAAAGAGGAACTTATATGGAAGCAAAGGGCTAAAGTACAGTGGATGGCTGAAGAGGATTAGAATACTCGGTTATTTCACTCGAAGGCTACTCAAAGATTTCACAAGAATGAGATACAGGGGTGACTGATGAATCAGACAGCTGGTGTACAAATGAGGGGCAGATGGGTCGGATCGTAAATGACTACTTTGGCTCGATTTTCATGTGTCGGCAGCCTGTGGAGGGTGATATTGAGTCAGTGGTTTAGACTATGGGACCTCAGGTGGATGCTAGGACCAATCAAGAGCTTACTCTGGTATTTACTCCTGACGAGGTACGAGTTGCTCTTTTTGATATGTAACCCCTTAAATCCCCCGACCCTGATTGTATGTCAGCTATTTTTTATCAGCGGTTTTGGAATATTGTTGGTCCTTCTGTTGTTGATTGTGCCATTAATTTTCTGAATAATAGAGTGTTTGATCCTAAGTTGAACTTTACTCACATTGTTCTCATTCCCAAGTGTAAAACACCAGAAAAGATTTCTTAGTTTTGGGCCATTAGCTTGAGTAACGTCATGTTTAAAATAGCTTGCAAATCTATTACAAACAGACTTAAGCCTTTTATGACATCCATTGTTTCCGAAACCCAATCTGCATTTGTCCCCAACAGACTAATCACTGATAATGTACTTGGCTACGAAGTGAATCATTTTCTGAAACAAAAAACTAAGGGTAAGGATACTTTCATGGCTTTAAAACTTGATATGAGTAAGGCCTATGACCGGGATGAGTGGTCTGTCTTGAAACGAGTGCTTGAGAAACTAGGCTTTGACGATTCTTTTATTGATCTGATTATGCATAGTGTGCGAACTGTCTCTTATTATGTCTGTAAGAATGGAGTCCAGTTAGACCCTATCCATTCATGTCTTTAAAACTTGATATGAATAAGGCCTATGACCGGGATGAGTGGTCTTTCTTGAAACGAGTGCTTGAGAAACTAGGCTTTGATGATTCTTTTGTTGATCTAATTATGCTTAGTGTGCGAACTGTCTCTTATTATGTTTGTATGAATGGAGTCCAGTTAGACCCTATCCAGTCGGAGAAGGGGATTCGTCAGGGAGATCCCCTTTCACCTTATCTTTTTCTTTTTGGTATGGAAGCTTTTAGTGCGCTTATTACTCGAGTACAGGAGAATGAGGTGCTTCGTGGGGTCTCTGTGACTCCCCGACCCCCCAGGATTTCTTATCTGCTCTTTGCTGATGACGCTCTCTTGTTCTGTAAGGCTAATGTTGATGATGCTCGAGGTATTAGTGATATGTTGCACAGGTTTAGCTTGGCTTCGGGGCAGGAAATAAATCTGGATAAGTCCACAGTAGTGTTCAGTCGTAATACTGATGAGGCTAGAATAGAGGAGATCCGGAGCTGTTTGCCGGTGCGGGTGGTTGATAGGCATGAGAAGTATCTAGGACTTCCTATTGAGATGGGGAGGTTGAAGAGGGAGGTCTTAGGATGGTTGCGGGAGAGGATGTGGAAGAAGGTGAAATTATCATAGCAAACTTCTTTCAAAAGCGGGGAAGGAAGTTCTTATTAAATCAGTGATCCAGGCTATCCCAACGTGGGGTGTTTCAAGTTTCCAGATTACTTAGTTGCTGAAATTGATTCTATAATTGCCAAATTTTGGTGCGATTGATTTGGTCAAGCAAGGCAATAGATGGAGAGTGGGTAATGGGGCGGATATTGATGTTTGGCGTGATAATTGGATTCCTTGTGAGGGATGTATGCGACCCTACACTCCAAACTTCTCTCGTATGGATACAAGGCCGGTTTATGAACTTATTGACCTCACTATTGGCGGATGGAATATACACTCTCACCGGGATCTGTTCTGGGATGTAGATGTTGAGGCAATTCTGAAAATTACTCTATCTTCTAGCTGCCTCGGATGTCCGTGTTTGGGATCGCACTAAAAATGGTTTCGACTCTGTTGCTAGTGCGTACCACCTAGCTCGGGACATTCATCGCATCAACCATCAGAATCGGGTAGGGAGCACAAGCAGGGTTTTAGGAACACAAAATTGGAATTGGATATGGCAAGTTCGAGTTCCAAACAAGATCAAGATATTCTTATGGAGACTAATGAAGAGTACTATTCCCACTAAGATGGTCCTGCGAGCTAGAAGAATCGAAGTGGAGGGCTTGTTTCCAGTTTGCTGCGGGGGAGATGAATCCCTTCTCCATGTATTCCGTGACTGCGACTTCGTGAGAATGTATCGGGCTATGGATAATGTTCCGGCTAATGTTATATACAACGGCAAAGTTCTTATTTCCGATTGGGTGGAGCAAGTCCGATCTGCAGTACCCCTGGAGGATTTTGATTTCTTTGTCACTTCCTGCTGGAGCTTGTGGTATAATCAGAATAAAGTAGTCCATGAAGCTAAACGGCAAGAACCTGGTGATACCCTCCGGTTTGTATGGCAATACTTGAGCCAGTTCAAAGCAGCAAGATCCATCTACTGCAGCCCTGGGTCGTGTGCGCAGCAAGCCCCTGTTCGTTGGCAACCACCAAGTCCAGGTACCATTAAGATTAATTACGATGCTTCTGTCTGCATTCCGCAAAAGATTTCGAGTGTGGGAGCAGTGGCTAGGGACTCAACGGGCGCTGTTCTTGCGTGGAAACGCAGTACCATTTCCGTACATTGAAGATGTGGAAGTAGCCGAAGCATTTGGAGCTCTGCTTGCAGTAGTATTGGGATATGAATTGGATTACTAAATTGTTCAAGTTGAAGGCGATTGTATGAACCTCGTTGCCCAGCTTACGGATGAGAACCCTCCTCTCTCAGCCGCAGGCCACATCATCGAGGAAACGAAGTTCATCGCTTGTGTCTTTTCTTCAGTGTCTTTTTTATTCACTAAGAGGGATGGCAACAAGCTTGCACATGAGTTAGCAATTGTACTGAGTGTGCTGAGTCTGGTCTTTCGGATATGCCTTTTAGCAATCCTGATGTACTCACTTCCTATATTGATGAATGGAATTTTGTTCTTAAAAAAATAGGCAGTGAGGAAATGAAAATAGACGTTTGTAATAGGCTAGTGAGGAAGTATTTGTTTAGTCTGACACCGATTAATTTAGCCAAACATTTGATACTGGAGCACAATTTCCCCATCAAATTAATACTTGTTCTTCGATAGATATCTTTTCCTATAAATATCTAATCAAACTCGTGAATTACATTAATACACAACCAATTAATAGATTACCTATGACTAAGCACAACAATTTTTTCTTACACCCGGATAAATATTTTACGAACCTTATAAAATTTTAATTTTAATCCTTATGAAGGATAATTATAAATTAGTGTCATCGTCAAATTTTTTTACATTTTAATAATATACAAAACAACTTCCTATAAATTAATGTCTACATGTTCAATATTAAATATATTCTTAAATTAAATACTAAAGATAGTATTATTTAATAATCAAAATAAATCTACGAACAACTAATTAAATTTTATTTAAATTTTGTTATTTTAGAATAGAGAACAAAGTAAGATTATGCAAGCATTATCAAAATAATCAAACATTATTAATCAAATTATCTTTTTTCTACTTTATTTCGATCGATCTTTTCAAGTATCATTCTTTTAATTTTGCAGAAATCTTTATTCCAACTTTCAAAAAAAATTCTATAAAAGTTTACCATTTATCATCATCTCCCAAATTTAATTGCAAGCATCATTTAACATTTTATTTCAATCATCATCAATAAGAAAACAAGCATTATATTAATACGGCAATCATTATTCAACATTACATTACAAGTATCAAATGTGAAATAAATATTAAATTAATACTGTAAACATCATATTAGTACTACATACATAATTCAACATTAAATTATAAGCATCATATAATACAATCATGTAAAACGAAACGAGCATCATATTAATAGTAAAAAAAATCAGATAATGAAATATATAGGAATCTAGAAGGTTGATTACTTTGATGATAATGCTTGTATTAATTAGCAAATGATTGTTTAATTGTTTCAACTGACACGTGGACACTTTTGATTTAATTTTCTATAAATATGTGATAGATTTTATCAATTATAGTATATTTTATTTTATATTTACTAATATCACTAATTTGTATGAAGTTTATCACCAATTTATAGAGAGTTTTTAAGTTTACACTAAATTGTAATTATTTCTCAATACAAACACTATATCCTATTATATCTATTTCACATATTATTTAGCAACTCATTGGCCCTTCGAATTATAAAAGCATATTTAGCAACATATACGAGACCAATGAAGTATAAATATCACTTTAATCTCGAGCAATGTTTAAATACAAAATAGAGGTAAGGATTATACCATAGGCTGTATCCAATGGACGCGTCGCGCGCCCGCATCCTGAGACACGACGCGTCGTAACGCGTTCATCGATTCTGTAATGACGCATACCGCGCCATGCAATGGTGCAGTGTAAATGCTTGGCAGCAAGCTAATTAGCTGCTGCCAAGTGTCCATCGTTTTATTTTACCTTTTTTTTTTGTTTTGTCCAATTTAAACGTGAATAACTCAAAAGATATAAATGTAAAAAATATATAAAAATTACCAACGGATTCGTCTCTTCGAGATCTACGAATAGAGACCACTCTCGAATATTTTTAGATCATTCCATCTCGAACTTATTTTCTCTCTCAATTAAACTTAAAATTGTAAAACAACCTATAAAAACACAGTTGTATTAATTTCGACTTCTAAACACTATTATAATATTTAAATATGTTTTTAGCAAAATAAAAAAAATTGAATTTTAAAACTTAATAAATTATAAAACAACTTAAAAAATATAATTTTATTCATTTCAACATCTAAGCACTCTTATAATATGTAAATAAAAATTAAAAAATTTCATGACGTTGCGACATATCACCACTGTAGAAAAAACGCGTGGTGCATCGTGAGGCGTCACCATTGAAGATGGCCTTATAAAGTTATTGTTCAGTTTCTCTTAGATAAACCGCTTTAAATTCAACTACCTAGTCGGATAACAAAGCGTATCAGTTGATAAGAGGCTTCACATCTAATCAGTATATTCGGGATTCAAGTCAGATTATCGTTTGAAAAAAAAACTACGCAGTAGGTACTTCGTGGTATTGGTCCGTTAAACTTAGAGAGTGGTCTGTTGTAGAGTTACCATTATGAGGAATTATATTATGTTATTTATAGGGAGAGGTACATGGAAAAGACTCTGAGAAGCCGATGTTATCTAACTCATCAGCTTTTGACGTGTGTATGTTCCGAAGTTAGTTTGTACGTCTAAACTATGTCGTCTTGTTAGACGGTGCTCGATGTCCTTTATAGTAGACAGAGACGGATCTACATAGAGACCAGATGAGGCAAATGCCTCACCTGAATTTCAGTGATTGAATATATAAAGCCATATATAAGTCCAAAAAAAAGGACCAGTCTCGTTAAATCTGAATTGAATCCAGATCTAGTCCACATTAGATCCACAAAGTGGATCATTAAAAGATATAGATTGGACTTGACGCACATAAGTGGATGAGAGCACAAACTAGATCATGAATTTTACTGGACGGACTAATTTGGATAAATTCCATCTTGCAAAAGTTCCCTACATATCAAAAAGTTTCGAAAGTTGCTTTTAAATAGTAAAAATAGATAATAATACCTTTTTTTCGCAATTTAATTTTAAATAATTTTTCACAGATCTTTTAACCCGAATTCATTAAAAACTGGTCAAGTAAAAACTAAATAATATAATTTAAAAATTAAATAATAGTGTAAGTTTAATATCATGTAATAACTAGAGAAGTTCTTTTAAAACTAGACAATATAATGTAAAAACTAGATAATACAATGTAAAACCTAGACAATATAAACTACACCTAATAATTTTTTTGTAGAAGTAATAAAACTAAAGCATTATCATCCCTTTTATAAAACTAGACAACATAATTATAAAACTAGACAATATCTTATAAAAACTAGAAGTACATACTAAAAATTAGACGGTTCAACACAAATGCACAACATAAAGATATAACATAAAAAACTAGACGAATAGAGATAAAAACTAAAACACATACTATTTATACAAAAACTAAATAATATGTGTTAGAAATTAAGGGTCTTTCACTCTCCAAATATAGGGGACTTTTATGAGAATTGGTAATTTGGATACACCAATATAATAATAATAATAATAATAATAATAATAATAATAATAATAATAATAATAATAATATTGAAAAAACTTTAAATCTTAACGATTAAAACCAAAATTATTATAATTATTATTGTGATCGCAATTACATTACATTTCACTGAATTCCCGCGCATTGGCATTTCATGTTGGGCGAAAGAGTTCTAAATGGAATATCGATCGAATGACTTAACATATTACAATTAACAAAATTAAATACGATTATGGCTTGTTAGTGTACCAATAGACACCTTT
>JAYMSP010006705.1:0-11187 GCA_036897095.1 Plantago elongata
TTCGTGTCGTCCACGTCCACACCTCGACGTGCACCGCCGCGTTGGTTGGAGGTTCCCGCCATAGCTCCGATTTGGTGAGTAATGAATATATTCTAGAAATAGAAGGGGTATATATACTGCAATAAGCTATAATCTAAAGAATAATCTAATAGAAGGGGTATATATACTGCAAGAAGCTATAATCTAAAGACTAATCTAATCAGAATACTAATTTAACTAGAGGTCTATAATTTAAAGACTAATTTAACTAGAGGTCTATAATCTAAAGACTAATCTAATCAGGAAACTAATGTATATATGATTTCAAGAAGAGGGACTTTAAAGGTCTATAATTTAAAGACTAATCTAATCAGAAAACTAATGTATAGATGATTTCAAGAAGAGGGACTTCTTTGTAATTTAACTAGATGTATAGATGATTTCAAGAAATGGGACTTCTTTATAATTTAACTAGAGGTCTATAATTTAAAAGACTAATTTAACTAGAGGTCTATAATTTAAAGACTAATCTAATAAGGAAACTAATGTATAGATGATTTCAAGAGGTCTATAATCTAAAGATTAATCTAATTAGGAAACTAATGTATAGATGATTTCAAGAAGAGGGACTTCTTTGTAGAAAGGAAAAAGAAGAAGAAAATTCTTAGTTTAGCCCACGGTGAGGATCGAACTCACGACCTTTCGCTTACGAAGCGAACGCAATACCACTATGCTACGGAGGCAACTTGTATTCTCTTTCCTAATTTATTTATTACTTCTATAAAACAACAATGATATTTTCCTCACACTTGAATGAACCCTCTGGGGTTGAACGACAGATGAGACAAAGCTTCACTGGGAGTATAGAGGCTGCATATAAAAAATGCTACTTTTGTTTCAATTCTTTTAGAGAACAAAGAATATTGGCATGCATATATATATTAGAAGAGGGTAATGGAATATGAATGGAGAGGGTGAAAATTGTTTTATTTTATGTTAATTTTTTCACGGTGCATTTACTACTCATAAAGTGTCTCTTAATATTCATTGATAAATGGTGATACCATGGCTTTTGCATCATGAAAATAGAACTTTTTAACTCTTGTATCTGTTTATTGTGATGCATTGCACTAGTCTAACATATATTACTCTGTGTGTGTCTATATATATATAATTATTGGAGTTGTATAATTGAGTAATTAATTTAAATTAAATACTCATTTATAATAAGTATATAAACTAAACTCTAGTTAGAGAAAGCAATTTGTTTAATCCAAATTAAATTACTACCCCTAATGCAATCCCAACCTGGTCAATTTATAATTAAAGAAAATTCAAATGTGTTTTTCAATTGAATTGTAATCACTAATTCAACTCTAACCAAATCATTACATCGTAAATAAACATGATAATTAATTTTTTTATCCATCTTTAATTGTTTTGATTTTTCATTGGTTCTGCTTATTCAACTAATGCAGTCGAGCATTGTTAGATCATTTTCGAGGGGTGACTCTTCCAGCAGTGTTTTTTACATCCTAAAGCTTGAACTCGAGATCTTACTCAAGTAAACTCCAGTGCCAATTAAACCAACAAACTTAGTTTTATCTACCTTCTTCAACTAAAAAAAGGACTACTTGTTATAAAAAATAATAATATTATTTACATTTATATAAGAATCATTTTCAAGTAGATGTCATAGTAATATTATTTTAATGTTGGGAAAATTATGTATGAATAGAGAGGACTAAAGTGACCGGAGAGCCAATAAATGGTATAATGTGACTCACTTGCTTATTGTTTATATTTTTTTTTAGTAAAATTTGTTTCATCAAATCACTACAATTTGAGTGTGGAATGTACAAATTTGCTCCTTAAAGTATAATAAACACCTCCAATCCTCCTCCTTCTTATTGCCACATGTCACCTTTTTATTCATCATTTTTCTTGTTTTTAGATTTTAGTTTGTCCACTTTAAAATATTTATAACTTGAAAAATAAAAATGTAAAAATAAATAAAAATCACTAACAATTTTATATCTTGAATATGTAAAAATCAATAACAATTTTAACTTTTAAACCATCTTATAAATATCTTGAATATGTAAAAATAATCATTTATATTAAAAAAAATTCGATACCCGAATTCGATGCTCGATATTAATGTTCGATGTTCGGAATCGTATTCGATGCCCGTTCTTCGTGCCCGATGCACGGTACCTGTGTTTGATGTCCGGTATCCGTAACCATTGCCTGGTATATGTGTCCGATGTCAAGTCTGATATTTGAATTAGATGTATACTCATCTTCGATGCCCGATATCCGTATCTGATGCCCGTCACCCGTATTTGATGTTCGGTATCCGTAAGCAATGTCCGGTAACCGTACCCATTGCCCAGTACTCGATGCCCGTCACCCGTATCCAATATACGGTACCCGTGTTTGATGTCTGGTATCTGTAAGCAATATCTGGTAACCGTACCCATTACCCGATATCTGTGTATGATGCTCAACCCTTTTACCCTATCTGATTATCATATCATGTTGCTAGTTTAATTATTGACCCAATATAATAAAATTGCACTTTTAAAACTCGTCTTACAATTTATTAAAGTCCAAATAAAGTCGTTAGTGATTTTTATAGATCTCGAAAAAATAATTTAAACATAGTCAAGAGTGTTCTCTATTTATATATCTCGAAAAAATATAGTTGTTGGTAATTTTTATTTATTTTTATCATTTTTTTATTTTAAGTTATGGACGTTTTAAATTGGATAAAATAAAATTTAAAGAGAAAGATAAACAAATGAACTAGTGAGATGAAGAAAAAAAATATGTGGGTCCACTCAATTATTCTTATATGGTAATTATGTAAATATGTACTATTTGATAAAAAAATATATGAAGTTATTAATAATTTTATTAACTTAATAAAATTAAAAAAAGTGACGTGGATTAATATGAAATAGTATGAAGCTCCCAAAGACAAGATACTTATATAATAGGAGTGGTAAATGTAATTTTCTTTCTTCGACGGACTAGCTAATTCACAGAGCTGGAGTAAAATTTGCAAGCCTTGATAAACCGCAATCGCCGATCTGAAATCACTAGAGCTCACTACAAGCGAATACGAATGATACACAGCAGTGACGGCACGCTGTAACTACCTAACGTATCTTCAATTCTCCTCCACCGTAGAGCCGCCGTGAGGTGACCTAGCCACCAATTTCTCCACGGCGAACTCTTATCACCAACATGCCTTCAATGTCTGCTAACAATTCCGTCCAAAACAACGATCCCAAAACTGACTTTCATGGCAGGTTCTAATTCTAACGTTTACTCTGTTCAAATTCACAGCTCAATCATGTTTCTATAATACCTTGTTTTTTTACAGGAAGCGAGCTATTCAGCAGCATAGAAGAGCTCTGCCAATTGCTGAAGGTAATTAACTAATCAATTAATTAATTGAACTGGTTGTTATTGTTTTAATTTTGTTTTTGTTTTTGTTGCGTGACACTAAATATATTGTAGAGAGTATAAAGCATTGGCTGGTAATTGTTTCCGGTTCTGATAGGAAGTGTTAATTGTTTCCGGTTATGAGTAGGAAGTGTTAATTGCTTCTCATGTCAAAACCATGAAATTCCAGGTGGACTCTTATCTCGATGTAGAGCTTGCTTACTTTCGTTATCCTGAATGACTAGAGAGCTCTATATTTACTGAATAGTGAAGCGAAACCCTTATTTAGTCGACTGGTTTTAGTTCAGTAGCGTTATAAAGGAAGCTGGTGTCGTGAGTAAGAATCGTATGTTTATCATTTAATATATTCTTATGGTTAATGAAGGAGGGGGAGTATTGGGAAACATATGCTACACTAAAAGTATGAATTGAAAAAGGTTTTCAGCTTTGGAGAAGCAAATTAGGTTGAAAGATAGCAAGTGTATATGAGAAGTTATCCACTGTTGCATTGCGTTCTACGGTGTCATTGTGGGGAGAGGGATAATAGACTTCTCTTACTCAATGACATGCTGATTCCTAGGCCTAGATTATCTTCTTTTACACTTTTTTTTCAGTTTGTTGTGGTGATTCGGTATTGGTGTTACTATAGCCTGTTGTGATTGGTGCCAGATTATTCAGTGTCGTTTACTTGTGAGTACCATGTGCTGCATTTCTGTATGTCAGGGTTTTATAGATAAACAAATGTTTAGTGTATATCCCATCTATACTTACTTTTTACGAGGCAGAATGACTTTGATCACTTTGTTCTGGTCATAATCTTTATTTGTATCATTCCACAATTTCCGTCAACCTGCTAATTGCTGTGATCTACTTACAATTTTCAGTTGAAAAGAGACTTCTAGAAGAAGTTCGCAAGAATGATATTTTGATTATTGTTGGTGAAACCGGCAGTGGAAAGACAACACGTAAGTTTTTCATGACTAAGTTTTATTTGCAATAATTTCCTTTTAGGTTAGGAAGTTGTAGATGCTAACCTTTAACAAATATCATAACAAATTTGAATGTAAGTGATCAAGGAGCCAGGAGTATGTTAGAGGTCTGATTGATGTACATTTCTAAGCTGTAATTTAGTGAATATACAAAATTTATGCCTGTAGTTTTATCTTCCAGAAAATCTGATAATCAAAATGCACTTATAATGCAATTGGAAAGTTAAATGATTTTTGTTAAAAACCAGCTGGCCAATAGCATGTCTGTTAGTTCCTGGTTTTAATTTAGAATCTTTATATGCACAAACATTGCTTTTCTTTCTGCTAGTTGTAGTAAAGCCAATGTTCTGAAGTAAAATGTGAGCATGAAACCAATAGCAGCCATCATCACTTCTTTCAGGCCTCTTTTTTGGAGTAAGTAGAATGTAGATACTATATAGTGTTTCTTGTCTCAATACCATTACTGCAGATGCTACAATCGTCAGTCTGCAAAAGGTTCATGTTGTTAACCACTGTCTTGTATCCAATCTGTATTGGCAAGGAACCCAAACACAGGAACTTCAGGTAGTTGAAATCTTCCAAATAAGGGATTCTGAAATTGTTTTCCCAGAGACAGGCCACGGTTTATCAAAACTGAGAGTATTATGCCCTTTTGTATGAGAGACAAAATAGCTCTTGTTTCGGTATCAGAGAGTTTTCCGTTCCTTAAAGCTTGAACTCAGTTTATTGGAGAAATTACATAAGACCCCAAGTATACGTTTAAATTACACAAACCGCGTCTTCAATAAAAGTGAACTATTTGACCCCTTGCTGGTATCGACCCTACAACTGATAATTTTTTCAAATACGCCTCTGGTGGTGTCATAAATTCAATAATTATTTTAGGGAAAATTACAAAAACCTCCCCGGAAAAGAGTGAAATATCAAATACTTCCATCTTTTTTTGGAAACTCCCTGACGTTAGTTGACTCCGTTAGTCAACAGTCTTAAAGTCAACCTTTTCAATTTTTGGTAAAAAAAAATAAAAATTTCTGAGAATTCCGAAAATCATTTTCTGGAAAAAGAAAATGATTTTCGGAATTAAAAAAAAAACTGGTTATTGCAAATTAGCCCATAAAATCATAATTCTTGAAAATTACTACCCAAATATTTTTACCATCTCCACCACCATCTTCCACACCAAACCACCAAACCACCAATTTCCACCACCGCACCAAACCACAAAATACAGCTCCGATCGGAAACATGTGTTGGAAGGGGAAAATGAAGAAGGAGCTTCGTTGGGTCTATTTGGAGAAAATGAAGAAGGAATGAATACGACATATTTATTGTAAATGGTGGTTAGAGGTGGTGAAAATGGTGGTTGGAGGTGGTGGAAGATGGTGAGACTATTTTGTGGTTTATTTAAGTTTAGGGAGTATTTTACTAAAAAAAAGTAGTATGGGAGTATTTTAGGAAATTATATGGGCTAATTTGCAATAATCAATTTTTATTTTTTTAATTTAGAAAATGAGTTTTGAAATATTTGAAAAATATATTTATTTTTATTTTTTTTAAATGTCGACTTTTTAGGGTTGACTAACGGTTGACTTTGTTGACCGAGCTCCGTTAGTTGACTCTTAACGGTAATGAAAGACGAATCCGGATTCAGGGAGGTCTGAGAAAGGAATAATCAAAGTGGTAAAAAAAATGGAGTTTTTTGAAAAACAGGACATTTCTAGGGACATTTCTAGGGAGGTTTTTGGAATTATCCCATTATTTTAAGTTAAGCTGTAGACAGAGATTAATAAAGAAATAAAGGTTTTTGTTTTTGTTTTTGTTTTTTTTTTTTTTTGTTTTTTGTTTTCTTTTTGTTTTTGATTATTCAGAACTTAGGGGCCCTTTTCAGCATGATACGTTGACTTTTGAGTGCATGGGGTAATAGTGAATCTCTTACAGAACTGTAGTTTATGTGTAATTTAGCATATACCTGGGTGATCTTTATGTAATTTCCCCTAGTTTATATTCAAAATAGTTTTCCGTTTCTGTGCAGGCTTTTCTTAATGCTTGTACTCAGCAATCTGTGGTTGTGAGAAGTTTTCAGGGCAGTCGAAGCAATTTCAAAAGTTCTAGCTTCCCATTACAGCTTTATTAAGATTCCCTTGTTTGGCCACCAATAACTTTTGCTTGGCTGATGTTGAACCGAGAAACATGTTTCTTTTTCTACTACTAGCTATCACACAGTGGCTTCTGAAAATAAACCAAGCTATGCTTGAGACTGCAAAGGAATTAGGAAATATTATGGTCTAGAACCTATAAGATTTGAGAGAACAAAAGAACCCAGCTAAAAGTTTGCCTGCATAACTCTGGCTTCTGGCAGGCCAGCTCTTAATCCTTTTGAATCATTTTATTCACCAATGGTTCATTCTGATGATTTTTCATAGGACTCAGAGAAATCCCTTGATGTTTGACCTGAAAGGCTCCTTTAGCAGACTCCATATCCTCTAGAATTTGCTCATCCGCACTATTTTAATTGTCAGTATGGACTATAAACATACACCCACGTGGTTCTAACTGCTTTATATGCTTTGGATGATAATGTAACTGCTTGTGCTGTTTTGGACTTGGACTATTGATACAGTTATCCTGAGTTGTTTGACAGTTACCAAGCCTACTCTTATTTGCTTAGTCTTAGTTCTTGTCTGTCAACACTTCTGACCTATGTGAAGACACTATGACTTGGCAGAGTTACCTCAGTATTTATATAATGGAGGATTCTGTCGCAATGGAGGAATCATTGGGATAACCCAACCTAGACGTGTTGCTGCTGTAACTGTTGCAAAAAGGGTTGCTGAGGAATGTGGAGTTTCTTTGGGTGAAAAGGTCGGATATTCCATCAGATTTGAGGATATGACTTCTAACACTACAAAGATCAAATACATGACAGACGGCTTGTTGTTAAGGTATGGACGTGGAAGTTTTCTGTATCCTGTTCATGATTGTTTCATATAAAATTAATCCTGTTGTTTAGAAAAAAAACAGTATCCCTTAACTTACATGCTAAAGCTTGTATAGGAGAAGCATTCTTCTTGGCTCAACGTCTTGTGAAATACATTAACTGATTATGTTTGAATGTGGTTGCAGGGAAGCATTATTGGATCCATATCTCTCAAAATATTCAGTTATTATCATTGATGAGGCTCATGAGAGAACTGTCCAGACAGATGTTTTACTTGGTTTGTTGAAGACAGTACAAAAGACAAGGTCTAAAGGGTCTAAGGACACAGTAAATACGGAGCCTACGGAAACTGAAAACGGCACACATTCAGGGAAAGCGAATAATAGTCTTCTAAGACAATGTAAGAGCAAAGATTTGCCCCCACTGAAGTTGATCATCATGTCTGCTAGTCTGGATGCACAAGTTTTTTCTGAGTACTTTGGTGGTGCAAGAGCTGTTCACGTCCAGGGGCGACAACATCCTGTTGATGTACTATACACTTATGTACCTGAGAAAGATTATGTGGATGCAGCGTTGATTACCATATTTCAGGTGCTAACCGTGGTCTTTTTTACAGCTGATGGAATACATTATCTTCTGTATAAGTTATTTGAAAGACCTATAGGCAATACAAGTCATGTGCCAACCTGTAGCCACCAATGAAATTAACATATCTGGTTCATGTGTCTCATAAAAATGTTGCACCACGAATATGTTAGCTATCCGGAAATAAATAGTTTAGGTTGCTATATCCTTGGTAAAATTGAAGATCTGGACTGCGGGACGCAATGGGGTCTTTATTTGTGTTTTGCATCCTTTGCATATTCTCCAAAGATGATACTTGTTAACTTCTTTTCTTTTTGCAATGCATATCTGGTGTTGTATACTCTCTTTGGCTAATGTCATGCATTTATCTTTGCTGCATAATAGTGACATTTATTTCTTTCCTTCTGCTTTTTAGTTCAAGATAATGGATGCTGTTATTTCGAGATGACAAAATCTTGACAGACTTATTCTGTTGTTTATCATTGTAGATACATCTGGATGAAGGACCTGGTGATATTCTTGTCTTCTTGACTGGCCAGGAAGAAATAGAATCAATTGAGAGATTTGTTCAAGAACTCCTCCCTAAATTGCCAGAGAGTAAGCGCAAACTTTTGGTCCTTCCAATATTTGCATCTCTTCCATCAGAAAAACAAATGAAAGTTTTCAGGCCTGCACCAGCTGGCTTTCGGAAGGTTGATCTTCTTTCTTTATTTGCTTCTTATTAAGATGTTTATATTCGAAGCAGATAGCTTCACTGTGGAATATGGATATATCAGTTGCTATTAATGATTGCCGATGAATATTTTCTGTACATCAATGAAAACGTAATGCAGCAGCTTGGTGCAGCATCCTGAGGCTACAAAAAGTTTTGTAAAACAAAAACGGGGAGTAAATATCCTACACATTGTGTGACATTGACTTTGACAGTTTGTTGAGGCCTCAAAGACTCCAATATCTTTATACTTTCTGCTATTGATTAAATTCATTACATACAATTAAATATATATGGCAAACCTTCCTTCAAAGTCACTCTGACTCATGAATTACAGTAATTGGTGATGCATACTGTTGATGGGTGCAGTAACAAGTAATACCAGAATAGAATAAACTTCCTTATATTAGAAATGTGGCAGAACACAATGTGTAATTGGTGTGATAGCTTTCAGTGTTCTGTAATTCCGATTTTTTTTCCCTTGTTCTTTTTCCGTCCTAAGGATGACAGCGCCAATTAGATATGCAAATTGCACCGACAATATTTCTGTTTTTAATGGCACATGAGACACAAGGTTCATCATCCAATATCTGTGGGTTGAAATTCTTTTCCTGCAGCTGTTAAATTGCGTGGTCATGCTTCTCACACGGGCATTGATTATGACTCTAAGTGCATGTTTCCCTGCTGATGAACTTTACCTGTTTAGCCAATGTTGATTGTTCTCAAATATTTCAGGTAATATTGGCTACCAACATTGCAGAGACATCTGTGACAATACCTGGGATCAAGTATGTCATTGACCCCGGAATGGTGAAATTACGCTCTTATGATGCTTCATCAGGAATTGAGGCGTTGGTAGTTATTAAAACTTCTAAAGCACAAGCGCTTCAGAGAAGGTACAGTAACTTAGATCACCTAATCTGCTCCTCATGAGGATTAATTTGTTCTCAACTTCTCATGAAGTGCATTGTGTACATGCTGTTGTTTATGCTTGTATTTATGTTTCCTAGTCATAGAATCTTTACCAAATCCCAAGTGACAGCACATCTGCAACCTTTGCGTTGTTTTGAGAAGTATTTTGTCAATTCCAAATTTTTAACGGGTGCTTGTGAGTAGCAAGATTGGACTTTGTTATTTCTTAAAACACTGAAGGAAAGAGCCAACATTTTATTTGGAAGCAAACTTATTCTTTGATGCACTCTTACACTTTCATTTCTTTTCTTTGTAGTGGGCGTGCTGGCCGTGAAGGACCTGGTAAATGTTACCGTCTTTATCCTGAATATGAATTTGACATGCTTAAGGATTCCACGCCTCCAGAAATCAAGAGATGCAACCTCTCAAGTGTTGTTTTGCAACTTAAAGCCCTAGGTATTGATGATATCATTGGGTTTGATTTCATTGAAGAACCAGACAGGTAATTTACATGAGTGTTCAAATTTCAATTATGTGCATTCTGATCTGTTAATGCTGCTTCTCTTTCTTAGTTATCCGTTTAGATACTATACTACACCAAATATAAAAGTGTTTCACAAAATGTATACTCCCTCCATCCCACTATTGAGAAAGTTGAACAAAACGAAAGGTACCATGCCATCACATTCCACTTTTGGACATATCCATACCTTTATTAAACATATGTACAACTTTACGAATTATGACAATTCATCAATTATATATTAATTAGTTATTTAAAAAAAATCTTTGCGATACAGATTAACCCTTCAATGCACCCCCATAGCATAGCCTTGTTAATGAGCGGGAAAAAGAAAAATAAATCCCTCCCCTCTACCTTTATAATGGGACAGGGAGTATGTTTTATACTCCCTCCATTTCTATAAGGCCATCTCCAGTGGCCTAGATGCAACAGGTTGCATACACGTTGCACCAGTTTTTTTTTTTTCCCCTTTCAGTTTCTTTTTCGTTTTATTTCCCATTATGGTTTTCTGTTTGCTTTTATTTTACTTTTCTTTCTCTGTTTTTTTTTAATTTTTTTATTTTTCATTTGTTTTGTATTTTTTTCTTTGTCCATTTGTTTTGTTCTTATTTTTCTTTTATGGTTTTTTTTTAAATTTGGTTATTGCCAATTTAATTATAATAATATTTGAAACAATCGAAACACATTTGTATATAAACCATCACTTGGAAAATTTAAAATACAAAAATAATATATGTTGTGTGCATATGTAGGTTATGATGAATAGTTGCGATATGTAGTGTTCTAATTTACTGTTGTAATATGTATGTGTGTTTTAAATTTTCAACCTTGTAGTGTATTTTATTCTCAAGTATTGCAATATTTATTCACGGGTATTCTAGATCTTATTTTCAAGTTTTGTAATTGCTTTAAAATTAATGTGATATTATAATTACTTAGATTGAAGGATACACTTTACAGATAAATGAGAAAAACAAATGAAATGAAAGGTGAAGTTTAAAACAAATGAGTAATTAAATTAGAAAATGGGTCGCACCATGGGAGGTGATTTTATGTTTGGGTTGTAACTTAGTGGAATGTTGATGTGGCAGGGAGG
>JAYMSP010006706.1:0-11187 GCA_036897095.1 Plantago elongata
CACTGGACTGCGGTTAAGTCGATCCTCAAGTATCTTAGATGAACTAAGGATCACTTTCTGGTGTTTGGTGGACAACCGGAGCTGATGGCATTTGGGTATGTCGATGTCGGTTTCCAATCTGATCCGGATGATTACAAATCACAAACTGGGTATGTGTTTGTAATCAAGGTGGAGCTGTCAGCTGAAAGAGTTGCAAGCAAGCAACTATTGCTGATTCTACGACAGAGTCCGAGTACATTGCTGCATCAGAAGCCGTGAAAGAGGCTGTCTGGATGTTTGAGTTCCTCAAGGAACTAGGTGTAGTTCCTAACGTTGGATCGTTAAAGGTATACTGTGACAACACTGGGGCAGTTGTACAGGCAAAGGAACCAAGATCCACCAACAAGAACAAGCATGTACTTAGGAAATACCATGTCATTACATAAATGGTAGCTAGAGGAGAAGTATCTATAGAACGTGTCCCCATAGAGGATAATGTGGCTGACCCTTTCACCAAACCTTGAGTTCATCGAAACATGTTAGACATTATGAAAACATAGGTGTAGGTGATTGGCTCTAGGCCAAGTGGGAGATTGAAAGTATGTATGTCCTAGAGACAACCATTTATAAGGATGATATGTACTATGATCACATTCAGCTTATTATTGTTTAATAATATTGTTATTGGCATTGCATTTGTTGAATTGATTATTTGGTTGTTTGAATAATTTGATAAGATGTTCCCTTGGACTGTGCGATTATCACCAAGCGTGTGAGAACTTGGATGACATAACGTAAGTCTTATAATAGCCCCAATCGAGTGTCATTGAGATTTTGGATATTAATGACACATTAGAGATTGACATGTGATCTGCATCATATTCTTGGAGAATGTAGTAGCTCTCACGACTACGAAAGACTTGGTCATTCATGATTGATGCATGAACACCTTAGAGGGTGTTGGTAGACCCGCCGAGTAACCATTTGGTTAATTCTATTCATGTCTATGGAAGTATCGGTGTGTAAGGTGATGTATTAGTCCTTTGACTTGGGGTCAATACTATTACATGTGTGAAGTCGTGCACTTTGACCATGACCAATGCTTGCACTCATATTGTGGTAGATACGGCATGTGTTGGGTACACCACGGAGCACATGGGAGTAGTAGTTGAGCCAATATAGGATTCATTCCTCTCAATAGATATTGGAGATAATACTTTACATCTCATAGTTATGTTGATCGTTAGTCATTGGCCAATGCATTACGATGTATTCAAAAATAGTGTTTGAATTTAATCGAGAATCAACTAACAAGATTGAGAAAGAAATGAATAAGTTATTGGAACAGACATGAGATCAAGTTCTATACTTATTAGAGTATTCGTGAATGAAAGGACCGTATCATCATTAGAGTCTTACATTACAAGTGGTTTGTATATCCTCAGAATCATCCTTGTATATAATATTGTCCGGTAAATTGTCTAGGATTTTCATCGTGAACTTAATTGGATTAGTGCTTAATATATAAGGTCCTATTGGTCACACTATATGGAGAATACTTTGTCAAATCAAGGATGTTGATAAATATTATTTATTGAAAATAATATAAGAATATTATCTACTGTAAATAATACGAGAATAATTTTTATTAGTTCGATTG
This sequence comes from Plantago elongata, assembly GCA_036897095.1. Taxonomy (NCBI): domain Eukaryota; kingdom Viridiplantae; phylum Streptophyta; class Magnoliopsida; order Lamiales; family Plantaginaceae; genus Plantago; species Plantago elongata. The sequence goes on from JAYMSP010006706.1 coordinate 1,640, forward strand.
GACTTGAGCAATTAAAATGAAGTGTTCTAGTTGGACTAATTTGGAATTGGAGTCCAATTTGTGAAGCTGGGCATGGTTGGGTCAAGAAGGGGAGGAAGTGGAGAAAGATTGGGTTGGGCCGGTTGGCCCAGCAAGAAAGTGGTCCGGCGCGTGCAAGGCACACGCCAGGAGAGTAAGCTGGGTGCGTGCATTGCATGCTGCATGCGCCCGTTACGAAAGTGATCGGGACGTTAATGCCATCATCACTCGATCATCAATTCCTTTTACTTCTTCAGTTTTCTATTCCCTATTGAGCTCAGCAGTAAAAAGAGATAGAAAAACGGTGTATGATCTTGGAGAAAAGAAAAAAATACACAACATAAGACTTGTTTTGTGAGGATACAAAATATTCTACAAGAAACAAAAACAATGAAGAATAATTTGATTGTTTTTCTACGACACTTCTCAACGTTCAAACACAAGAACATCCTAGCGTTCTTATTGGTAAAAGAAACTCATGTGGATACCCAGGTTTGAGGAGAAATAAATAGTCTGGATTCGCACGAGGATTGGGATTTACTTGGAGAGGATCTACGAATTAGAATTGCTATCAAAGTAAGATTTCGGTTTATTCAAGCACGTTAAATTACTGTTATCATGTTGGTCTAAATTTTTTTGAAATTCTGCTGCGTGTGCTTAGAGTACAATCTGAATAAATATTCCAACAATCAGGATCTTTCATATCCAAAACGAGATATCTACTCTCTTGCAGAATCACATGTCAGCTGGTGAATACTTCACATACTTGAAAAGTTAAAATTTTTTAGGCCAGCTACTGGTTGTGTGTGTGGTCACTGTGAGTGCCGCGACTTGATCGAACAGACTGAAGCAAGGCAGGAAAATCAGGTGTTGAGGTTCCTCATGGGCTCATCAATAGCATATGAGAATGTTAGGGACCAGATCATCATGATGGAGCCTACTCCAAGCATGGATAAGGCTTATTCTATTGTCTTACAGGAAGAACGCCAAGGAATGGCTCGTAACTTTCTCAACACAGGTGGTGAGGGATCGGCTATGACTATGGTTGGTAACAAGCGCAATGATAAGGGTAGTCTCTTATGTACCAGCTGCAAGAAACCTGGTCATGTTGCTGAATATTGTATGAAGTGCTCATACTGCAAGAAACTAGGTCATTTGGTCAAGACTTGTTACAAAGTCCATGGTTATCCACCAAGTTACAAGTTCTCTAACAACAGGGAGTCTAGCACTAGCAGTGTGGGTCATAGCTCATCAACCAACCAGGTTGAGTCACTCATGAGCATTGATTCTGAGAAACCAGCTGAAGTTACATACACATAGGCAGAGGTGTTGCAGATGCTTGCCAAACCTTCTGAGGTTACTTTCACTGCAGCAGAGGTGCAGAAAATGTTTAATGCAATAGGAACATCCAAGATCAACATGGTAGCAAGAAAATGAAAAGACAAGGACAAGGAGGTGGTAGAGGCTGAGGACTTTGCAGGTATACTTTGGTACATCTCCTCTTTTATCACCTTATATTACTATACATATTTGGTACAACATTCACCTAGTGTGATTTGTCATTCTCTTCAGTTGTTAAATACTATTCATGTTTCTGATCCCACTGAATGGATCATTGGTTCTGGTGCGACAGATAATGTCACTTTTGATTTGTCGAATTATACTCATAATCTTAGACAATTTAAATAATCTGTCATTTCACCAAACTTCAATAAAATACAAGTGACTCATATTGGTGATATTAGAATAAATGATCATCTCACTTCATTTGATGTGTTATATGTACCACAATTTCATGTTAATCTCATATCCATTACTAAGGTTAATACCACTACTGATGTTGATTTCCACTTCTCTAAATCGTCTTGTGTTATATAGACGCAGTCTTCATCACTAACGATTGGAAAGACATGGCTTAACAGTGGGTTATATCACATCAGGATCCCGAGAAGCAAGAGTACTACTGATGCATCAAGTTTCATTTCAAATTCCAGTTTATTTTCTATTTCCCAAGTTGCTAGAATAAGACATGATCCCTGGCACTTTCGGCTAGGGCATCTCCCAAATGAGAGACTTAAGCATGTTGAGCTGCTTTCTCCATTTGTTCGTTGTACTCAATTTAGCTATTGTGATGTTTGTAATTTGGCTAAACTCAAGAAGTCACCTTTTTCGGGAGAATTGTAAAATTGGTCCTCTAAGTGACCGTCCTGTTCGATTTTGTCCTTTCTTTTTGGTGAATTTGGATTTCGTTTTTGGTCCTATGCTGACTGGATTCGTGACATGGACGAAATTCGTTTTGCAATTTTGGTCCTTTGCTGAGTGGGCGGATCTAGGAGGGAGACAAATCGGAGATGGTGGTGGTTGAAGGTGGAGGGTGGTGGTGGGCGGATCTGGGAGGTAGAAGAAGGGCTCGGTGGTGGCGGATGGTGGTCGTTTCCGGTTAACTGCAATTGTGGTCCGTGGATGGAGGTGCGGAGGTGAGGCTGGGTGAACGGCTACGAATCAGAGACGAAGGGAGGGAGGCAGATCGGAGACAGTGGCCGGTCGAGTTGTAGTGGAGATTGGTGGTGACTGGCGAAGGAGAAGAAGAAAGGTCTCGCTCGCCACCACCCGAATCGCCATGAATCTTCGAAATTGATCGGCATCGTTCCCAAAAACGACCGGAATCGTGACAGACAAGGTCAGAAATCCAAAACGGAAAAACAGGGGGAGATGTAAATTGATTTGGGGATGGAGACGACCGGAATGGCAAAATCGATCGGAATCTCGGTGCCGAAATTGATCGATATCACGACTTGTAAGGATTGGGAATCCGAAACGAAAACAAAAAGAGATGTAAATCGATTTGGGAATGGAGAACGCCCACCAACACGGAGCCGTTTTCTTCCTCCCATATCCGCTCGCCACCACCGCGGCCTTCTTCTTCAGGTTCGAATCCGCCGCCTAACCCCTTCTTCTTCAGTTTCAGTTCCACCCGCCGCCGCCCACCACCACAGAGCTCTTCTTCTTCCTCCCAGATCCGCCCACCACCACCCTCCACCTTCAACCTCCAATCTATCTCTGTAACATGTCTTCTTGCAATCATATCAAGTAGGGAGAATTGCAAAATTGGTCCTCTAAGTGACTGTCATGTTCGATTTTGGTCCGGTTTTTTTCTATGTATGTGTGCCATGTCACGCCACATGAGCTCCAATTCACGCCAACTCAGCTCCAATACCCACATACATTATTTTATACAGTCCTCAGGACCAAAATCGAAACGAAAAAAAAAGGACCAAAGTCGAACAGGACGGTCACTTAGAGGACCAATTTTGTAATTCTCTCCACCTTTTCCAGTTAATGAGAGTACACGTTCTTTGCATTTGTTTGATCTTATCCATTGTGATATTTGGGGTCTGTTTAAAACAGTTTCGATTCATCATCATCATTATTTTTTTAACAATAGTCGATGATCATACGCGGTTTACTTGGACTTTTCTATTAAAATTCAAGTCTGATACAAGATCAACTTACAAAACTTTATTCTTTATATAGAAAACATGTTCTATGTTAAGTTGAAAATCTTACGGAGTGGTAATGGTTTAGAATTTCAATTGCCTGACTTCTTTGCTTCGAAAGGCATACAACATCAGCTTTCATATGTTTACACTCCGCAACAAAACGGAGTGGTCGAACGAAAGCATCAACATTTGCTTAATGTTGCACGTAGTCTAATGTTTCAGTCTCATTTACCATTACGATTTTGGGGACATGCCGTTTTACATGCCACTTATCTTGTTAATAGTACTCCCTCTCCAGTCTTGAACAACAAGACTCCATATGAATTATTGACTAAACAACCACCTTCTTATAAGCACTTGAAATTATTTGGTTGTTTGGTATATGATGCGACTATCAAGGAACTGAGACATAACTTTCATTCTCGATCACACAAATGTATATTCTTGGGAATTACGGCTAATACCAAAGGATATTCTCTTAATGATCTTGACACTAAATCTATTTTCATATCAAGAGATGTGAATTTTATTGAGGATGTATTTCCATTTTCTAGTTCTTCATGTACAGAGTTGTCTCATGTGAATGACAAGGTTGTTTCTAGTTTTCCTTTAGGGATGTTACCACAAGATATATCTTCTTCTTCTCCATTACAAACTTCTTCTTCTGCTATTGATACTAATGTTTCCAATAGCATTCCTGATGCCACTAATGATAATTCAGAATCTTCTTTTGATAATGTTAGTACACAAGTCTCTCCATTAGCAGAAAGTTCACTTTCTCATTCTGATGATCAACCACTTCCTGTGAGAGTTTTAACAAGACATACTAAAGTTCCTGCTAAATACACTGATTTTCATCATTCTGTAGTCACCAGGAGACAAGGTGCTCAATTGAATTATATCACATTATGTCCTATTCAAAAATATCTATCTTATGATAGACTTTCTGATGCTCAATATGCTTTCACTCTTCAGTTATCTCTTATAGAGGAACCTAGATTTTATTCTGAAGCTATACAATGTTCACATTGGAAGAAGGCAATTCAGGATGAGTTATTAGCCATGGAAAACAATAATACATGGACTATTACTGTAATGATCGGGATCCGAGTAGAATATTTAATAATATATCGAGGATAGTTCGTGACGGATTAGGAAAATGTTAGTTCGCTAACGAGTTTAGGTGAATTAAAATTAAGATAAATTTAGAATTGAGTCGATTTAGGGTTCAAATTAAATTAAATCTTTGAGGTCATCGGACTAATGACTAATAAGAAAATAAATAGATATTAGAAAAGATACGAGTTAATCAGCCCGAGGAACAAAAGTAAAATGAGGAAGGAAACTTAATGGGAAAGTCGAGAAAGTCGGTATACAAACCGACTGCCTTCATCTTCTTCTTCCGGTTCTTTTCTCTCTTCTCTTTCTCACAGTCTTCTTCTTGGACCCTATCACCACCACGCCTCCTCCGCCCACCGCCCTACTCACTACCTGCGATCTCCACCCAATCGTCGCGACTTCCTCTCAGTCGACATAACCGATCCGCACCTTCAGTCCACCATTGTTTCACCACCGATCCACTCCACCTCCGACCGACCGTCCTCCACCAGTTCGTCCAACCAAAACTTCATTCTCTTAGATCTTGAATCAAAATCACCCCTGCTCCAATTCGTTCTGGTAAGTATTCTTCTCTCGATTCGATTTTTGGGTTGGGTAATGTCTTTTCTTGCTAAATTTCGAATCGTCTATTTGTTACTGTTCACTCGATTGATAGGTTGTCTTGCTCTGTTTTCCGAAGTAGGTACAGTGATTTGCTGAGTCCGATATTTATGCCTGTGAACTCAATTGTCGTTCCTGATTTCGGATTCAATGTTCTTGTTGTTGAGTTGAATTCGGTCCAATATGTTGTTGTTTGTGTTTTTATAAGACTCTGTTGGTTTTTCTTCTTCTATATATCTTCAGTCTACTCTGTTCGTTTATGTTTGAGTTTTCGCATTTGCCCAGGTATGTTTAGTCGTGCCATCTATGTTAATTTTCGACTTGTCTGTTTGTTGATTGTCGAATTGACTGTTCCGGTGATTCGAGTTTGTTCAGGACGTCTGCCTTATGTGTTAAATCGATATGTTGTGTGTCGATTGTTCTCGAGTCACTGTGGCAATTCGAATTCGCGTATGTGGGTAGTATGCGTAGTGTCTCTGTTTTCATGCTCTGTTCTTTCCGTTCATTGTGAGTCTCGATCAGTGTAGCAGTTCTTGTCACTTCCTGCTTGTGCTGTTCGGTCTGCTGTTTTTGCGTATGTTGTGTGTGACAATTTCAGTGGCAATTGGAATACTAATGGTTGTAGTGTTGTTTGAGTAGCTACTCTATTGGATTTTAGATGTTGAGTAGCTGTGTGGGTGTGTGATTGTGTGTTGGTGTTTGTGTATGATGTATTGACTGCCAATGTCTTTCGCTAAAATGACTGCGAGTTAGATAAACTGACTAATGGCATCTTGAGCAAATAATTAGCTCTGCATGAGTGGTCAGTAGCTTGAGTAATGTTGTTGTCTCGCGTGAGGTCTAGGATTCGGGCCCCGGGGTAACATTTTTATTCCATTATAGGGAAGTTGTCTGACGGTTGGTTAAAGATATTAACGACGTCTTTACTAATATAGGTAACTAACTAGTCGACGAATTAGGCGACGTTGAGAATAAGCGAGCATCTAAACAAGGTATGGGCCGAATCTTCATAATACCTTGTTTTACTGGTTTTTGTGAAAATAACTGTTTTATAACTATGATTTGATAAATGTTAATATTATATCAAGTGACGGGACTTGATTAATATTATTTTATTCACTGAGAATCAAGTTATGTGCGTATCCCGAAAAGATGATTTATGATGCATGTGACATGTGTGAAATTTTTTATAAAAAGCATGGATAAATGGTAGCTCTCATATATGTTGTACTTTTTCTTTGTGACGCCATCTTTATGACGTGATACTGTCTACGTGAGATTGTCTGTGGGACGCCGTCTTGTATGATATGATATTGTCCCTGTGACGCCGTCTTTATGACGGGATATTGTCTGTGGGACGCCGTCTTTTATGACGTGATGTTGTCCCTGTGACACCGTCTTTATGACGGGATATTGTCTGTGGGACGCCGTCTTGTATGACGTGATATTGTCCCTGTGACGCCGTCTTTATGACGGGATATTGTCTGTGGGACGTCGTCTTGTATGATGAGATATTGTCCCTGTGACGCCGTCTTTTATGACGGGATATTGTCTTTGTGACGCATTGTCTGTGGGACGCCGTCTTCGTGACACTTTTTCTCCGTGACGCCGAGTACTTGTGATTGATTCCTCTGATCAAGGAATATGCCGTAGACATATGTGGACCACCGTATGTATACTAGTGGCCGCAACATATGTTTGAGTGAGCTAACATGTTCTGAAAACTGTTTGTAAATCCATGTTGTGACTTTTTACATGCATGTGTGCAATTGTGTGAAATTATGTTGATTACAATTACTTGATCCGGGCATTGTGTATTATGAAATTCACCCTTCAACTTTGTACCTTAGACAGGAGATAGTTGGAGGTCCAGGAAGACCATTTTGCTGATGAGGCCGACTGTTAGAAGCTACTAAGTCTCTTTGTACAGTAAAGCTTTGTATTTTGGGCTTGTATAATCTTAACATGTAGTTGAGGTTTGGATATTTTGTATTTTGGGATTGTAGATATGCTGATACTAGTAACCACTCGCCTGTATAATATTTTGAAAATGCTTTCGCTAAAACTCTGATGTAAATTATGTTTTGAAAATTTATGGTAGCTCGGTGGTTGGCTCTTTATATTACGATGTGGGTCTGTGAGACTGACAGGTGGATAAGGCTTCGTGTGGACTGTGGAATGTTCACACGACCAGTCACGCCAACGGGCGAAGTGGTGAATACGTTAATGAATATTAAATATAGTGGGACCCACGATGTGGTCCTGGGGCGTGATTACTCCATTACCTGCTGGACACAAGGCCATTGGTTGCAAATTTGTTTTTAAAACAAAGTTAAAGTCATATGGAACTCTGGACAAACACAAAGCTCGGTTGGTTGCTCAAGGTTTTACTCAGAGATATATGGATATGACTATGAAGAAACTTTCAGTCCAGTTGCCAAGCTAACTACAGTAAGAACATTCTTTGCATTGGCAGCTAAAATGAAATGGCATCTGCTTCAATTAGATGTTCATAATGCTTTTTTAAATGGTGATTAGATGAGGATTTGTATATGAAACTTCCTCCAGGGTTTGTCATTTAGGGGGCACAAGATACAACATCTGATACTCCATTAGTTTGCAAATTACACAAGTCAATCTATGGACTTAAACAGGCATCCAGATAATGGAATTGTAAACTAACTAAGTCTCTACTTGATTATGTTTTTATTCAGTCAAAACATGACTATTCTTTGTTTACTAAAATCACACCTCATGATATAGTGTCTCTACTAGTTTATGTGGATGATATCCTTATCGGAGGATGTAATGTTGATGAAATAAACAAAGCAAGGGATGTTTTACAAAACCAGTATTAAACTAGAGAGCTGGGATCACCTAAGTATTTTTTGGGAATTGAAATATCCAGATCTCACAGAGGAATTTACTTGTGTCAAAGAAAGTATGCATTAGAGATTATAGAAGAAAATGGTCTTCTGGGGTGTAAACCTTATGTAATTCCAATAGAGCAAAATCATGGTTTAAAACAAGGTGATGGAATTGAATTGCAGAATCCAACTTAATTTAGAAATTTTGTGGGAAAGTTGATTTACTTGTTGTCTACCATACCATATATTAGCTATGAAGTATATGTGTTAAGCAAATTTATGGACAAACCAACACATATACACTTGGAAGCTGCATTAAAAATGGTTAAATATCTTAAGAATGATCCCTGACAAGGAGTTTTATTGGAATTTGATTCTTGCTTAGACATAATAGCTTATTCTGATGCTGATTATGCAGGTTGTTTGGATATAAGAAAATCCATCACTAGATATTGTATCTTCTTGGGAAATTCCATGGTAAGTTGGAAATCGAAAAAACAAAGTGTTGTTAGCAGATCTTTTGCAGAATCGGAGTATAGATCCATGACTTAAACTGCGTGTGAAGTAATGTGGATACAATATTTGCTCAATGATTTTGGTTTAAAACAATCTAAACCTACAATATTATATTCTGACAATCAGTCGTCATTACACTTGACTAAAGATCTTGTGTTTCATGAACGTACGAAACACATAGGAATTGATCAGCATTTCATCAGAGAAGGTTTTAGCAGGCATCATTCAAGCCAAGTATATCAACACCAATGATCAGAAAGCCGATATATTCACCAAGGCGTTAGTATCACCAAAGCTTCGATCAATGTTGGACAAGGTGGGAGTAATAAGTATATGCTCACATCTTGAGGGGGAATGCCAAGAAGAAGAAAGAAAATCAAGCAGAGAAGCCGAAATGATTGAAAGCAAAAACAGACTAAATTCGTAGAAAACGTGATTTGAATCAAATAACATTTTTATAAACAAGACGTGTTATATCCGAACTGGAGGAGAAGTCGCGCCAAACGTGCTGCAGTTGAAAATAATCCCAAATTATCAATATAGGGTTCTTCCATACACAGATCTTTGTGGAACAATTGAAGCAGGATAGAAACAAATTAAGCTCAATGTAATGGATATACATTCCGTATAAATAGCTGGCATAGGTTAATTTAGTCCTTTAGCTGGTAGATTGGTAGTTGTGATATCATACAACAAACACAACGGAATTCACTTTTTTTATTTTTTATGAAAGAGAGCCTAAGCTCTCGGATTACATATATATATATATATATATATATATATATATATATATGTATATATGTATATGTACATATGTGTATATGTACACATGTACATATCTATATGTACATATCTATATGTACATATATATATGTATATATATATATAGATATATATATGTATGTACATACATAGATATGTATGTACA
>JAYMSP010006707.1:0-11186 GCA_036897095.1 Plantago elongata
TAAAGGACAAGAATGACAAAAAGAATTCCTAGTGCTATTACATCGAATATAATCGGAAGAACGAAGAGAATGAAGAATAGCATCGCCAGGATAGCCAAGCCGAGAATGCCACAGTGTTGGAGTAGTAGCGAGAAAGGTGGTGGATTTGTTGAGAGAGGGAAGTATGACCGAAGCCACGAATAGGAATACTACTACCATTACCGACAATAATACCATTATGTTTGCTCGAAGAAGAATAAGACGAAAGAGTACCTGGATTGGTGGTCATGTGGGAAAGCGCCAGAGCCCATATACCAGTTTTCATCCAGAGTTTGCACAGTGTAACCCTGTGCTGGTTGTGGAGGACGGTGGTGGGGCCGGATTCCAAGCTGTCGTGGGGTAAGAATAGTATGACATATCCCACAGTGGTGGAAAACTCCATTGAGGCCAGGTTTGGTATGGCCAAGGAGAACCGATGGTCATGATCTCGATTGGGTGGTGGAAATCGAACAAAGAGAGGAAAATAGGAAGCTAATCAAACAGTGGGTTTGATTAAAAGGGAGAACAAATTCGGGCAGTTTGCGTGCTGTTTGGGGAAGAAAGAGATCGAACAGTGGGTGCGATCCGGAACAGAGAAAACTGGTAGAATTTGGTGCTTGATCGAAAACGAATTTCGAAAATCAGCAGGGGGAGAGGAATCGAGATTGCCGGTTGTTGTTTGGGGAAGAAGAAGAATGAACAGTGGGTTCGTGCTTTTGGACAGTAACACAGGCAAGGTCGATGATCACAGTATTATGCAGCGGAAGGATCGTAAAAGAGAGAAAAAGGGAGAGGTTGGTCGAACAGAATAGGTTGGGAAGACTATTTAGAGTTTGACAATGTGGACAGGAAGAAGAGAGAAAAAAAAGAAGAAGAGCAGGTCGAAGGCAACAAACGGTGGAAGAGGGGAAGAAGAAGTTGTTTTTATTGACGTGAGGTCGGGACTTGACTTGATACCATGTAATACTATTGAATAATCAATCGTGTTTATTCATAGAATGATGTAGGGTATATATACAAAATATAAGAAACTATGTCTAATCTAATTAGGAATTAGAAGAATAAGACTGATTTAACTAGGACTCTAATAAATATAGATATATATGTCTAATTTAATTAGGATTACATAGTCTATCACACACAACCTTGAGTTTGAAGTCTAAACCGAAACATTTCAGGATACAAAGAATACCAGACAATATGTATTTATGGAGATGAACTTCGTTCCGGAATAAATGACACTTTACTTTCGGGCACGAAATTTAATGTGCAGTGTAAAATATTGAAATACAAAGGCATATAGGGTGTTTTTTGGTTGAAAATATTGTCGAAAATGGAAACAAAATATTTATAGTGATATATATATAAAAGGAATATAGAATATTTGTTCTGGACAGGTGGGAGTGAATAATCAAAATAAGAGATAGAAATGTCATGGATACAATGGCTTACTGTACATAATGTTTCTGCACCATGGGGTGAGATAGAGAGCTTTACGAGAACATCGCAGCACATTTAGAATTCCAGAGGGAAACTCACAACCTTACCAATATTACGAGATAAATTGCAGAAGATCAAAACGCATATTTTGCCTAAACTATATACCAAGTGCCAACCAATATTTTTCAAAACTGACTTAAAACTCAATTCTATTCATTCGCAAAAACCATCTGAAGTCATTCTAAACCTAAACCAAAAATTCTAAACAATTAATTTACGTACACTCTTTGTCCCTATTTAATTGTTCAATTTACCAACCATCCTAACTCAATAAAGCAAACATCCTTAAAAAAATCAAACACATCAACTATGTCTTATACATCCTATAATAACAATTAAATTTTAACTCTATCAAACACATTTATACCATTTAAATTTAACTCATGAACTATTCAACAACTAAACTAAATTTAACTTACTTTTTTAACTCTATACCACACGAACTTCTCAACTGAACACAAAATCAACTTCCTAGTCGAACCGGCTCCTAAAAGCTTTAGTTCATTCGATTAGATATTTTGCCATTTTCTTTTAGCTATAAATATCAATTTCATTCTTTTATACTGTATAAATGAAATATTAGGCAATTCATCCAATTCCTTCGTGAGTAGGGAACTGACCATTAACATAACGTTCAGGCTGAGCACCGTGTTGAAAGGTAAAGTAATAATGCACGAGTATAAACTCCTTCCTTTTCTTGTCATAAGGCACAATCACGTCTTCTAAACCTAAACTAATTTTATAAGTAAAATATAAACTTTTGTCTTGGAAAACAGCTTCCATACAGAATTCTGTATCCTACAAGCAAAACAGCAATAATAAAATAATTCATGTCAGACGGATAAGCAAAGTCAAAATAGCTTATCATCATCTGAAATCCCAAAAGAACCACGATCCCAAAAAAAAAAAAATCTATTGTTCCCCATACTTGAAGGGGCAATTTGAACTGTAGTTTCATAAATTCAAACTTTCTATGACCAGCAAATCAATTCCGACAGACAAACATAGCTAGACCAGGAAATTGGAAAACAAGGAACCTGCAGTGACAAGTAAAATGAACACGAGCCACGCCTGATTGAACCAAACTGCCATGTCGAGATTTTAGCCAAGCAAGCAAGAATTCTGCCTATGTTACTTATCCCGAGCTCAAAGAATAAACACTTCATCTTAAATCAGACACTAAGAATTGACTATTTCCATTCTCGGCAATTGCCACACTTCCAGCCATCCTCTGAAGGTGTCTCTTCTTCAACCCAAGGCGAACAATGGCTGTGTATCCATACACCACACACTTTGCAGTAGAGATTCGGAAATGGTTCACCACGAGAACACATCTTACAATTCACCAGTAATGGCATATCTGCATCTACAGATGTGAAGGGTTCATCCTGATTGTACGGTATTTCCATTGACCCGTTTTCCCAATTTTCTACGTCTCTTTGGATATCACTTCCAGCTGGACGGCTACCATCACCAGATTCAAGTAACTCATTAAATGAGAAATATGTCTGAGGTTCAAACTCCATATCATCATAATCATAGTCCAACGTTATACCATCATCAAAGTTTTCATTGGAGACGTCCCACTGGATTTGAGGGGATAATGCATTCAGCACGTCAGAGTCATCTGGTTCTAAGGGATTCAGTGGTTCAATCTTAGATGGAACAGTAGATGTGTAACACTCCATGTTGTTTGTTCCCATATTTTTATGTCTTCTAACAGGCAGTTTGGAATTTGTAGCAGATTGTTCAAACGGAGGAGACATTTGAACCTGAAAAGGATCTGCTGGAAATGCACAATCACGGCCATTCAGTTGTTTGTTTTGTCTTCTGACAGGGAGCTTCCGCGGTCCAGGTGCAAAAACAGTAGAATTACTGCAAGCATAATCAATTTCGGAATTTCCCTCGGTGCACTGATCCAAGTCAGAAAGAGAAATAAGTGGTTCATCTGCTGATATCTGAATATCATCTGCTGAGTCTGGATTAAATGCATAGGCCGTCCCAAAATCCCTGTGCTGCCCAAAGATATCAGAATCCATCTCTATGTTAGACCTCTTGTGCTCCCCTTTTTCTGCTCCTACCTTCTTTTCAGCATAAGGACATTCAGGTGATCTGATTCTCCGGCATTTGCAGCATTTGAAACCCATCAAGGAAAAAACCTGAGATTCGTCCAAATCTAATGCATCAGCATGGTACCAATCTGCAGTAGAAGAAAAACAAACATGTTAATTACTTGTGGACAAAAATGCAAGATAATGGAGGAGCAAGAAACCTAGGTGCAGTCTTACTTTCACATGCTTCACAGCGTATGTACATGAGATCACCATTGTATGGCAACTGACAAAGGCGACAACTAGGTCGTCTAATCAACTCCATATTTGGATTGCCTTTATGAAGAATGTGCTTCAGCCGAAAATCAATGCCTGTGTCTTCGGAAGTAGGTTTCCTCCATGTTAAACCCCAATTCTTTATTTTACTTCTATTTGCACTTGCAGAAGCATTGGTCACTTTCTCCCCCGATGAATGTTCCCGAGCTTTCACTGATGATGTTGATCCTTTGTGGACAGGTATTTTTGAAGGTTTTTTGGCCGCATTGGTGTTTGGAAGTTTTATCTTTAGGAGCAAAGGGCTTGTGGGGGATTCCTTCCTAATTTGAAGTTGTTTAATACGAGCCTCCGAGCATTTTTTGCACATGGTTATATTTTCAACTTCCCCATTGGTATGAACTGTTGAACTTGAGGTACATTGATCATGGCAAAGCCCTGAAAATAAACAAACTTGATTAGATGACCATTATAGATCACAAAACCACTTTTACTTCAGCAACATCCAAAAGTACACAACACAATACCCCCAACTAACAATGAGAGTCAGATCACAGTCACAGATAGTAAATTTGTCAACATTATTATTTGTACCAAAGCAAAAAGAAATCAGGGTCTGATGTACACTAATAATAATGCGTAGCACTAAGCAACAATACAAACATGAAACAGTTTCTCATCTCTTCCAAACAACAAAAAATGATTAATTTTTGGTAAAAAGCAGTGGCATAAATACAGAATTAAACAAGTGGAAATAAACATAATTCTGAACAAGAAAAGTAGAGGAATTAAGAGAAAGAAACCTTGTCCTCTCCCATCTGTACTATACATTCAAGATTCAGAATACATAAAAATACAGAGCATACATCAAATCTCAATAATGATTAAGATGCAAAATAGAAAGTGCGATGAGTATGATAAAGTGCTATGGGTCAAAGAGAAGGGGCTTTGTTAACAGAACCTTGATGTATAGATAGAGTTACTGTCATGCTACTTAAGCTAACTGCCGTGATTGCAAATCTTTACAAATAATACTATTAATAGTAATCTTCTATCTTTCTATGCTAAAAACTTGTGCTCCCTATCTCTTGATCAATTGTATGCTTTTGCTTTTGGATCGGTTTTCTATCTTTACGAATATAATTGATTGGGAGGACTATCTTTACTCCGTCTGTCCCATCATTTCAGTCCATTACGCACTATCACTCTTTCATGGGTTATGCTTCAGAAAACCATATTCTGAACCACTTAAATGTGGACAGAGTAGAATATCTCCAATCAGGCAGCAATTTCAATTGTGACATCCCAGTAGGACTGAGATTATAGTCTAATGGAGTACAAAACCACGTGGAAAGTTAACTACACATATTTTGATACTGGATAGAGGCTAAGAATACTTTGGTAATATAGAAACTACAGCATTTAAACTCTCAACGCATTTACGTATAAAAGAAAAATATATCTAAACGTGGGTTTTCATTGTTCAGTACCTTGACATGCATTACATTTGATTGCATCCCTGAACATGAAAACATCGAAAGTGTCAATAAAAGAAATCTAGAAAAGACAGATGACGAATAATAAACTATATGAAGTGCAATACCTGTGCATGACATCCTGATTACACAAACAACAGCTAACCATGTTATTGTGCTTCCTCAAGAGAAGCAACAACTTATTTTTGTGAGGAGCCTTACACTGCTTCCTCTGTAGTTTAGATAACTCATCCAAGGGTTCGGTCACCTTTGCTTTTTGTTCATATTCTTTAATCAGATACAAAGGGATGCGTGTCTCAGAGAACCAATATCTTTCCTCGCCATCATCCGGATTTTTTTCTGTCTCGAGTATACTTTTCAAGAGACGAGACGGCAGGTGTTTCTGGATGCCAAATGCAACACAGTATCTGATCTCGCGTTCACATACTTTCTTATCACAAATAACAGCATTTCTAAAGGCAGAAGCTTCCGCACCGGGGCCTTTTCCATCAGTAGGGGTCTGATCTGGGCGAACAAGCTCACTCCATCTCACATAAAAATCAAGATATCTGACCTGATGCAATTACGAATTGCTTGGGAAGTCATGTCTCGTGAAATGTTTATTCGTGCCTGAAGCCAATATTCACCAACAGATATACATATACACATATATAAATAAGTAAATCAGTAAATCAGTATTAAACCTGAAGACCAAGCTGTGATGTGTTTCTACTCATTTCAACTGCTGACCGCCAGATAAGCTGCCGGCTAGTTTTGGGAATCTGTTGTCCTTCAACATAATGGGTACCAGGTATCTTTTTTGAACCACCTGCTATGTACATATTGTCAGAAAAGTATCTCCATTTGCCAAGGTCATAAACAAGAAAAGGAAACCACAATCTTCACCAACAATAGAAACGCAATGAGCACCGTGTTTAAAAAACAATAGAAGATTATCTTATCAACATTACCTTGGCGGGCTGCATTTCTTAAGAGTGAACACGGAAAAGCCCCCCTGTGAAACATCAACTTTGACAGTGTACCTCCCCTCCACCAGGTGAATTCAGGTGATGTTTCTTCAGAATCATCAGCTGTATTTTCAATCACAGCAGCACTTTTCCTGCCACGTCGACCTGGCTTGCGCTTCTGAGCTGATGCAACAGAATGTGATGCCTGCGAAGGGATGGCTTGAGTTGAACCACCATCAATCAGCTTCAGCCAATCTCCAGAAAGAGCAATAGGCCGTATATTCTCCTCAAGCTGTAAATGCAACATGTTAAGTATCTGGAAGTATAATGCTTCAGAGAGCAAAACATAACAAACTATGGTGATCAATTTATAGGGTAAGAATGGTAAATAAAACAAAAATCAAAACCATATGACTTTGCAATAAACATGTTGACAGATGTTTGTTTTATTGACCAATATGCAGTGATCGCAACAATAGAAAATTAATACGAAGTGCGCACTCCAGACTAAGTGGGGTTAGGGAGGGGATGGATTTTTTATATAGAAAGGCAGAAAACTCGTTATGATATGGAACCAAGCACCTCACACAAACAAGATTAGAGTACTATTGATGCAAATAGGAGGAAAACAGTTAGCCCAGGCCAGTAGAACAAACCATTTACAAGAATGCTTACTTTGAGTAAAAGGAATTTGATTGTACTAAAAGCTGAGGCCTGCTCAACTTGTCTACGCCACACCTTCCTGAAATTCTCATTGAGGAAAGGACCTCCAACGAGACCACTTAAGCTCTCCTCCATAAACATAATGTATGTTGCAATGCCAGGAAGTCTTCCATCCCCATTCTTCATAAGACGAACACCAGCATGAACCTTCATTGCCCCTCTTGTAGCACTTGAAGCAGCTGCATTTAACAAACACCCTCTTCTGCTGGAGACTTGAGCCTTACATGAAAAGCACCAGCTACATCTTTCCCTTGGGACCTCAACAAGCTTCTTCTCCGTACTAGGCCAGATAAAACTCAGAGCTGCTGATGAAAATGCCTTTACCTGAATTAAGATACTGGCTGACATTGCTTTACGGCGATTATCAGAAGCTCGGGACTGGGGACCATGATTTTCTTCCGATGATAGATTGCTCAGAGCAGCAGCAGCAGAGGCGGCAAAATCTCCATGTGAATAATTATTTATGTAGCCATATATTTTGAAGGAGGATCCCATGTATAAGCAGCCACCACGTGGAACCAGAGAAGCATTCCTGTCATTTGGTTTCACACAAGAACGGGTCACTTTTGCTACCACTGAAGTAACACTCAATGGACCACTAACAGAGACACTACTGCCAGTGCTTTCATTTTTGGTAATATCTGTAACTGATTCATCCAACACGTTCACCAATTGAGTACCCAAGTCACCACCTCCCTCTGCATTTGTAGAAGGAATAGCAATCTGCACACTAGAAGGTAACATTTCCTGGGGCAAACCCCAATGCTGCATGATCCCTCGGCATATTTCGGAATACATGATAACATGCTCCTGTTGTGTACAAAGAGTATGTAGGACTCTATGCACATCATGTCTGTTGTAGTATCGCACACAATTTTGAGAATCGCTTAAGGTTGTCAACCTACAGAAATAGTTGTAAAACATACAAACTAGATCAATAAAATAGAAAAACATATAAATTACACAAAAACATCTAGATAAGCATGTGGTAAGTGGCATAGTAAATCTACACCAACTCCTACCTACATCTCAGAATGAGATCACAAAATTAACAAATGCTGGCATAAGAATCTAAAAGATCAGAACACATACACAAGTAAATGGTCACAAGTAGCGACAAAGACTTGACCATAGGGATCGACACCGAAGTTTTCTCCTCCACTTAAGGCCGTTGCTTGCGAGACTTTTGGTTCAGTTTCATTTATTTGACAATCGGGACAATACCAGGAACCTGATGGCACTTGCAACTTGCTAAGGCCTAAGCACCTTGAATGGTAAGATGACGGACACCCATCACAACAAAGAAGAAATCCATCCATGCCACAAAGAAGACAGTCATCACCATTACCATCCTCATCAATAGAACTCCTAGTTGGTCCAGGATGATACTTCTCACCATGCCCTGCCATACTCTGTACTGCTTCTCTGCCTTTGCAAGCAGAAGTTTTAGAGTATCTGGGATGGACCCTTTTGGGTGGCCCTGCAGGGGCAAGTACCAAACTTGAATCTATGTCTATTCCAACTTCTGATTCTTCACGCATATCCATTTCTGCTCTTAGCTCATCAGAATCCAGAACGTTATCACATAAGATCTGCAAATTAATTAATTTTCTTCCAGCTGGCAAAGTATAATAATCTTTGTGCAAAGAATGGGCATAAAAACTTTTCCAGTCAGGTCCATCTCTGTAACCCATCACCGTCAAATAGTGAGCCAAGAAAACTGGCCAAGTCACAGTGTCAAGCAAGCTCCAATCCAGTAAACTACAAAAAGGTGGTGTAACATTAGCATATTACAACAACAGTACAAAAACCATAAGAAACACCTATGGATGCAACAATAAGCAACCGCACACAAGTGAATCGATGTCATTCACAAAAGCAACAACAGAGAGTACGGATCAGATCAGTTAACTCCTTCATAAGAGAAAAGAATTAAATGCTCATCAAAGCGGCACATTCAAAACCCATGTCACACGTGGTAATTTGTCACCAATCATGATAACAGAAAGGAGTCAAGCTTAAACGAAAGGGATTCAAAAAAGTACCTGAGGCATTTTGCTGCAATCTCCGAACCATCTGTTGGAAGCCTCTCAAGATGGATCTTCAGGATCCGCATTAGAGCAACATGGACAGAGTCTAACAATGTGTTGGCTACAGGACAATTGAGGGCTCCCACAAAATCATCCAAGCCAAACGGGTAAAGGAACAGCACAGTGCTGAATGAACGTAAGAAACGATACACAGAGAAAAGGTGGGAAACATATCCATCTGGAATACCAATATGCCCGGAAGAAACAGGCAATTCAGGTGGTGGAACAAGTGGCACTTCCACCTCTACAATAGCAGCCTGCTCATCAGTTTCCTCAGATGAATCGCTACTATAAGGATCAGCGTCAGCATCACCGTTGGGTTCAGCATTAGCATCTTTATCGTCACCAGTGCAAACAGTTGCTACATTGTTACCACTAACATCAACATTAGTTGGATTTGCGTCACTGACATTCTCCCCCAGCAATTTTTCTTCTTTTGGTGCCTTATCAGCTAATTCTTTACTTATCAACGATTCATCCAACTTCTGTTTCTTCTCAGACCACTCACCATTTAGCTCACTCTCTTCTACCAAAAAGCCTCTAGCTTCACGGCTATAAAAATCTTCGAAATCTCCATCCTCATATACCACCCTATACAGACCAGCATCATAAGATGTAATCTTCCCAAGATACTCCCCACTGCCTTCAAACTCTTTCCGCACATACCTACCGACTAACTTCACAGCCCTAGTTGCCACAACCTTCGTATTGGCCTCAACCAAATCTACTCTCTTCCGTTTCCTCCCCCTCCTCTTCTTCTCAGGCTCAACCACCTCAGGTTCCATTCTTAAATAGCTTAAATTCAAATCCTCAACCCAAACCCCTAAATCTAGAACATCACCTTGTTCCTGGAAGTTTTCACAGAGACAAACAGTGGCTAACACTCACCAAACCTACCAAATCAAAACGAAACGAGTTAAACGTGCCTCCACCAAGTTATAAACCAAAACAATCGCAAAATCATGATAAATCGCGATGAAAATTGAGGTTTAGAATCATGAAATCAACACAACACAACAAGTGGACATACAAATCGAGTCTAGATAAGCTTCCTTAACCGATTTCCATCGCCAAACAACCCAATCGAACCTTAACCTTTCAATTGATGCGTAAAAACGTTCTGTTCGAGGTAAAAAAAAAAAGAGTAAAACGAAAAAAAGGGAGATACGGTACCTTTTCCACCAATCTGCTAATGGAAAACCACCATTGAAGATGAATATGATTTGAGAGAGAAGAGGAATGGTGTGATGTAAATTGGTAAAAAATGCCCTAACCGAAAAAGGTTTGCCACTCGTGAGACTATCTTACAGAGGTTTGTATATATAGTGAGTCAACTCGGGCGAGTGAGTCAGAGTTTCTATGTTAATTACAACATCGGAGTATTAAGCTTTTGCTCCCTGTCAAACAATTTGGGGGGAAAAGTTAGCTCCTATCTTATGCCTTGCACCATTTAAATATCACAATATATGTTTTGGTTTTTATATTGGCGTGAATAGTTGGAGACTTGAAGAAGATGTTTAAAGTACAAGTAGATTTACATTTCGATGTTCGTCGGAGACGACGGTTACTGTTTATTTTAAAACACGAATGCTCATATGAGTTCTGGCGCGAGTTGTAAATGTGGTTGAATTTATAGTACACTTGTAATAAATTTCGAGATGACGGTTACAATTTGTTTTAAAATATGAATTGCCGTGTGAATTTTGGCGCGAGCAGTAAATGTGGTGATGACGAACAGGTGAGTTTTGGTCAATTTAATTATTTATATGAAGGTAAGTCATACATAATTAATGAAGTTGAGGATAACGGATACATTTTGTTTTGAAAATGAATGACCGTATGAACTTTCCCGCGAGTAGTGAATTTGATGTTAACGAACAAGTGAGTTCTACTTTCAGTCAATTTCATTTATATAAAAGTTTTCTGGATTGAGTTGAATTTGTATATAAGAACGTATTTGTAAATTTAATTTTCGCACGGATAAATTGAAAATATGATTAGCAACAAATGAGTTTATGTCACTTTTATGGAAGTCTGATTTATAGTACATATAGTACTTATATATATATATATATATATATATATATA
>JAYMSP010006708.1:0-11185 GCA_036897095.1 Plantago elongata
CAGGTGATTAGAAAAATTTTCGACTCGATTCAAGAAAAGGCTCATGAATTCGTCTTTTCAGAAATCGAAGTCTTTGTTTTCAGGATAAAAAAAGAGAAAATATCATGCAAACAACAAAAAACCCTGCCAAAATCGTAGCAATCTATAAAATTGCGAAGCGTAATGGTGCCCCTTCTATCTCAATTCTTCATCTTTCATTGTTCTTGTATTCTACACTACTGGAAATCGACTCGAATTTTTACCGAACAAGTGGGTGAGTCTTTTTTGGTTAAGTCTTGTAGACTTTCTAATAAAGACTTTACGTGACGATCATCTTTTGCAAATTCATGTATTTGTTCATCGAGGATCTTTACAGTGCGGTCAAACCTTTCTTAGGAAATACTCCTAACGAAGGTACCGGCAGCAGTGGTGGGAATCCTACGGAACCAGAAAGCAGCTCTCTTCCAGTCCTTGATCCGGAGCAAGACCCCGGCGAACAGAGCACAAGGCTCGAAGATCCAACCGACAGAGGAGATTACTGGTTTCGGGACCTTCCTCGGAAGGAGTGGACACAGAAATACTTTCTTCTTTCCGATCTCTCACAGAAAATAGCGGAACGCTTCGAAGAGAAAAATCCTGGAGTTGTTCTGAATCAACGTCAATATGACGATTTGACACAGTTGCTCTGGGATAGGCGTAAACGATCCTCACTATATCCCAGGGATATAAAACCCCTTTTAGAGGTGTTCAGAGCTTACAATGGCAAAGCGTTGGAAAAGTTTTGTAAAATTAAAATCATTCGAAAATACAACACGGTAAACAACACAAATTATAATTGGTTGTGATTGTGTAAGTTTGTTATTTAGAATGTACCCAGCGCCAGCCTATAGACTAATTTCTTTCACAGGCATTTCAGTTGAATTCTTTCGCCTTGCACCTAACTCAAGCACATGGATCAGATGAAATACTTAACCTTTGCTATGATCATTTTCGTACTAGGTATTTGGGGAATCATACTCAACAGGCGCAATATTCTTATCATGTTAATGTCTATGGAACTCATGTTACTCGCAGTCAACGTGAACCTACTTGCTTTCTCTGTCACTCTAGATGATATGATTGGGCAGGTCTTCGCCCTGATCGTTCTTACTGTCGCTGCTGCTGAGTCCGCTATTGGGCTAGCTCTCTTCGTCATCACCTTTCGAGTTCGTGGTACTATCGCGGTTGAGTTCATTAACAGTCTTCAAGGATAATCTCCGGTGAGGTAAAGAAAAGAACAAAGCGAGAGTACAATAAACAAGGTAGGAATCCCCTCTTTCTGCTCGCATTCAAATCCGTAGCTCTTGGAAGTGACATGACCTCTCCTTACTCCTGCCTATAGATTGAGTCTCAATCCCCTTATGCGTCATCAGCTTTCTTTCTCTCTTGCCACCTCGTCTCCTATTACATGTGCTTATGTTCGCCTATTTTCATCTCAGTCTACTTTTAAGCCTTCCAATATTGGGAAGCCTTCTCCTTCTGTTTACACCTAATGTAAGCCCGCGGTGTATACGACTATTTGGCCTCTGCATCTCGCTGCTTACCTTCCTGTATTCGCTATTCCTTTGGCTACTTTTTGATCCTTCTTGTGCACAGTTTCAGTTTGTCGAAAGCTTTTCTTGGCTTCCTTATGAAAGCGTTCACTTCATATTAGGCATTGATGGAATCTCTATGTTCTTCATACTACTAACTACCCTTCTCGTACCCATCTGTCTCTTGGTAGGCTGGTCTTCTATCCGGAGCTCCCTAAAAGAGTACATGATAGCTTTCTTACTTCTTGAGTTTCTCCTGTTATCTGTTTTCTGTATGTTGGATCTACTGCTATTCTATGTTTTCTTCGAAAGCGTTCTAATTCCTATGTTGTGCGGGGCTACTCTCCTGCCGTCGCGGGGCTCTGATCTATAGACTAGAGTTTTACGAATGAAACCCAATACGAGCGGGTTTCCGTGAAGCTTTCGTGAACAAGGGCAGTCTTCTTGTGCCATCTTAGCGTTGCGAACTAGATCTTTCTTCTGGTACATGGAAAGCGCTGGTTTGCACTAGCAATAATAAAAAGTGTTGCCTCGCTTGGACATGCGGAGCGGTCTCTCTGGGCACAATAGTATGCACCGACCGTAAATGATTAGGTGGCGGATTTGCGCGAATGTTGGGGTAAGCTACAAGGCGCAGCAATCAAAGAAGTTGCAGCGCCCGGGATAGTCGTAAACTCAGTGATTGGGTTAGCGCGGGATTGCCTTAATTTAATGCTTATATAGTAGTTAAGACCTTTCTCAAATTTAAATAAATTTATAGTAAATTACCTCGAGGATAGAACTACTCGATCTTTGCCTAAAGATAAAGGATACTGTAGAAAGGGCATATCTCTTAGCCCAGTATAATTCTAGTTAGGGCTTATCCTTTTTAAGAAAAAGCGCTAGTAAAATAGATTTTAGCATAGAACAAGAATCAAATATCAATAGTTGGACCGAGTTTATTATTCTAAGCCAATTTTTGGCCTTTAGTCTTTATAAATTAGCCCATTAGGTTAGGGTCGCTATTTATATTCGTTAGTAGCTGGTGTTTAAGAATATTCTTGTTATGATACAAGTATCAGACTTATGTCGTCTTTTGGTTATCAAACCATGTATATTGAACTTTGCTCTGCCTGATAGTGGATTCTATCGTTTTATCAGTCCCTTGTGGATTTCTAAGCAATAGAATTCCTGTTTATCTTTCATATTGCTTCCGCACTCTATCAGGTAATGTAATTCTTAAAAGACAGGTTTAGGTAAACAGGGGCCTATAAATGGAGGATTGACACCAGAATTGTAGATAATGATACTCACTCATTTCCAGAATGCATCCGTATTGGATGAAAATTTCCCGGAGCAGGAACTCCGTTGACAATATGGCCTCCAGAATAGGCCATAGGATCTATATGAGGTTGGCCTGTAGCAGGAATTAGAGTCTGCTGCATAACAGGGTATCCCACAGGTAAGTTGTTGACTGCACTGCAAAAAAAATTGACATTAATTTATGATGATGGCATGCATATACGTCACAAACTTGCATGATAGAGAATTTTATTCATGGAAATAATTTATCTCACAGGCGAAAAAACAAATATCAAAGGTTGTAAGAACATAAAGTTTGTAGATTTATGATCTCATGTACTTTTATCAGGTGATAGGTGTGGTTGAGAGTGACAATTCATGATAATGCCCAAACATGACGCCCAGGATAAAAATGAAAAAAAAATCATACCAATATTTAAATGTGAATGTATGACTATGAATACAAAAATAAAAATCTTAAAGTCAGCTGAGAACACTGAAAACAGTCGCATTCACAATAAAGAAACATACACACATCCCGGGAAAGACTCGAATTTACTGGCATTACCCATATAAAATCAGAAAGATCTAGAGTTGCGCACTGAGAAATGTCAATGCACTCCTCAAATCATAGCATAGCATATAAAACTGAACCTCCCAGGAACCACTCACAGAAAAAAAAAAAATTAGCAGCATTAGGAAATTGAAAGAATGGTTGCTCTATAGAACAGCATATAGAAGCTAATAAGATGGAAAACCCAATTGAAAGGATCATTGTGCATCTGAAATCTTACTAAGAGATTATCCAAATTAAATACCATTGACCACCAGCACCACTTGTGGAATCAGCTGAGTACTTCTTGTGGTAGATATACTTGTACATGCAACTTTACTAATGTAAATTAAAAACTAAGAACACACATTGTTGCAACGAATGTATTATCAGGGAAAATGGCTTGAAATGATATTTATTTTTCACAAATAGAAGGTACTAAATAAAAATAATAATACAAGCATATAAATAATGCACCAATTTTCATCATTTCTACCAATCCTGTAGCATTAAGTGAAAAAAGATAACATGCTACTCGAATCAAAAGGTTGAACCTACCAGGCATTGGATGAATTCCATTCTGTATTGGCGCTAAAGGGACCTTTGGAGGCCCTGGATACCTCGTTACATGATACTGGTGCTCCAGCAGGTGGTTAAATAATATAATCTGTTTCTTTAATTTTAACCTTATATAGTACGCACGGAAAAAGTCAGCATTTTCTTCTTCTAATTTCTGCCAAACTGCATAAGGAAACATATTACAATCCGCGATGTGAAAGTGAAGACATTAATCATAGCAAAAGCATCCGTAGAACATGTCATAATGCTAACAGATATTTCTTACAACTTGAATTACATACCTAATGTTGTGAAGCCAGGATCTATTCTAGCTCGGCCCAGTAGGGTCTTCACCACTTCTTCTTTATTCATATACAGCTGTAGGCACCGTTCTATTAAATTCTGAACCTGCAGCGATGAAAGAAATCTAGTTTAAAATTGACAGTCTAAGGTTTGTAATCAAAAGTGGAATCAAAGGATCTTTCAGCTTACAACCCATCATATATGCCTAATTAGTAATCAGGCCTTTGAGTAGGGAAAGATGAATGAAAATATCAAAATATCCATGTAATAAATTAGCTCTACCAGCTCGATGTCCTCGCGGGATACTTTTCTGTTATCATTGCTCGACACTGAAACTGAGTCTGGTATAGTAGTCTCTACATTGTTATTTCTCTGATCAGCTTGAGAATCGTTTGACACCTTCTCAGGCTTTATGTCCTGAGAGTTGTGTGGATCCTGTAAAAGGTTATTCATGCTATTCAAGAAACGAGTAATAACCTAAGCGGCTTAAATTAAACATTTTGCATGTCTATAAATAACATTAATATTGTACAAAAAAACCCATTAATTATCCAGCAAGTTAACGTGTTGGAATAAATTCATCTGGATGTTTCATGTCTTTATTCCATCTTCATCTTTAGCAAGAAAGCTTATATCAGGAATGAAAACATACTACTTCATTAATAGCTAGCAACATGCCAAACACGAACTACATTGAGACTGGATGTGTGATATCTTGACATGAAATAGTTATACGTATAAAGAGTAGAACCTGAACCTTCTTCATCTTAGCTATAACAGAACAGGCGCTGGTTCTCCATGAAGCTCCGTGTATTGATAGTCGTAAAGCTCAGTAAAGTATGAGCATTAGCTATAAGCAACAAAGTACTCTCCACCTGGTAAGAACAATGAGTCAAGCAACCAGATCGAAAAAGCAAGCAACAGCCAGATACATGGAATGGCAGTAGCCCTGCTAGATGTTCAAATACGCAGATATATAGAGAAGATAGAATCTTTCAACTGATATATATGCTTGTATTTTACTTTTGCATATACACAGTGCAGAAATACTTTAGTACAACTAGTGATATAGCTAACCGATAGTGTATAAGCTAGTAATTGACATGATAGTTTTAAAAACCTTACTGTGTATCTATATATTGATTAATCTTGCTTAATATACCCTATGCGATGTAGGAAAAGTTCGTATAAACAAAAAACAAATCAAGCAACTATCACAAATCCAAGTATCATAGTAACTCATAAATCTTTTTTTCTTGGGAATCAAAACCAAACTGTAACTTGTCCGGATACTCAACAACCAGCATAAAATAAATAAAGATCTGAAGTAGTAAAAAGAAAGAAAAACATGGAGGAAAAAGGTATAAACAATAATTGACATAAATTATTGAAAAAGTAAAGTACCTTTTAGGATGAAAACCTGAGAAATTAGTATTAATTGGAGAAATTAAAGGAAGCCCAGATGAAGAAAAATTGAGATTTAACGTTGTTGGCTGGCTTGGCTTGGCTTGGCTATACAATGAGAAAAGGGAGTTGAAGAAGAAGAAGAAGTTGGTCTAGTCGAAAGAAAGAATGAAGAAAAAGATGTGATTTTTAAGAGGAAGAAATCTGAAAGAAAATGTTGAGAGTGAGATTTGGAAAAGGTTGGGCAGATTTAATATATTAGTTGAATTAATGCAGCCATATGGTAAGGGGTGTGTTGAATCCGGCGAGGGGTTTTATTGCGGAAATGTTAAACAAAAACACTTTAGCCTCTTCACTTTAAAATACTACAATTTTAATTAAAAAATATTTTCATTTAAACATTTAAATCTCTATCATTCTCTTTGAATATTCAAATAAACATAATTAAAGAACACAAAAACGTTATAATTTTTAAACAATCACAATAAAATTCAAAAACAATATTATAAATAAATAAATTTAAATTTTATCAAATCATTCATACTAAATTAAGAATTTTAACTTCTTAATTTAAAAAAATCACTAAACAAGCTGTTTGACAGCTCAAAGTAGCCCGTATTGCTGCCGTGAGAGCTGAGGGCTGCTAGACATAAGGCTGCCAACATCATTTTAAGATTTTTTAATTTTTTTAAAATTTTGATGAAATATATTAATATATTTAATATTATAATGCTATAAAATGATTATAAACAATATAGATATCAAATTAAAAAAGTATTTACTTTTTATAATTTGTAATTGATGTCATAATCTAATTAATACTTGTATTATATAAATTTTTTTGTTCTCGTATCATATTGTAATATGTTTATATTTTTATTTTTAATATTTAAGTATTATGGGATTAAAGGGAGTATATGATAAATATGGGGACCAAATTTTATATTTATAATATTTAAAGTACCTTTTGTAATATATTTTAAAATATTTTACATTTAGTAAAAAGTGTCATGAGTTTAACAAGTCCCGTTTTATTGTGATTTTGTTTTCATTCATCTCTTCTCTTTTCTACTCTTCTCTAACAGGACAGGAGTCAAACTCATCATCCCTCGTCAAATTAAATACTTTTCTCTCCTCAACACTAATTTTCTCTTAATTGCTTCATAACTACACCATGTATTGGTAACGACCCGAAATTTGTATGATCTTTCCTTTAGTAAAACCGGAACATCAGAGCATAATTCGTCGATCTCCTTTCCCATTCAATGTTATGCACTTTATATTGTAATACATAGTGTAGTTATGATACTGATTATTTTAATAAATTTAAATTTAATTAATAAAATATAAAAGAGAATTAAAAAAAAGAAAAGAAATGGGCTATATGGTCGTTAGGGTTGGTCGTCTTAGTAACAAGCATCAGACCATTGACTGTGGCTGCTTGTTGCTTTGGCCGATCAGACGGCCGGTCGATAGTGGTCCAACGCAACAATAAAATAAAATATTACTCTAAAACATCAATCAACATGTTTGGTTCAACATTCTGATTGAATTTGAATTGAGTTCTGAAATTGATGAGTAGTAACTAAATTGAAGTTGAGTTTATATTTTGTATTTAGTATTAAATTGTACTTTTTTCGTCCCGTATAATAAGATATAAAAATTTTCGATGCTATTTTAATGCAGTCAATTGTTTATTCTTATAATATGAATATTAAATTAGTTAGTGGAGGTACTTTTTGAGTATAATATGATTATTAAATTAATTAGTGGAGGTACTTTTTACTATTTTTGGAATGTGTCTAGTTTCGTGAAACGTTCATAAACATAATATGTGTCTTACTGTACGGGACGGAAGGAGTCCGTCTTGCGAGAGACCCCTCATTTTGGAAAGTCTCGAAAGTCCCCTCCAAATGGTAAAACTAGACAATTATACATTTTTTCGCAACTTAACTTTTGATTATTTTTCACGGATCTTTTGAACCGGATTCATTAAAAACGAGTCAAGTAAAAATTAGATAATATAATATAAAAACTAAACAAAAGTGTAAATTTAATATTATATAAAAACTAGAGAATTTATTTTATAAACTAGACAATATAATGTAAAAACTAGACAATATAGATTACATCGAATGGAATTTATGTACACATAATAAAACTCAACAAGATCATTTATAAAACTAGACAATATAGTTACATAATTAGACAATATATTATAAAAACTACACAATATATTATAAAAATTAGACGGTTAAACACACATCTACAACACATAAAGATATAGCATGAAAAACTAGATAAATATTGATAAAAATTAAAACACAAACCTATTTATATAAAATCTAGATAATATATATTAAAAATTAAGGGTCTGTTCGGACTCTTAAAAAGTATGGGAACTTTTATGAGACTTAGTAAATTTAAATTGAGTATAAAAGACTTGTGAAATTCAATTGGAATTTAGTTAACTCAAGTCACCCTTTATCTATGTTTTAAAAGCCGGATCGGGCTGGTTGGCCCAACCGGTTGAGCCGGAAAATCAATGGTGACCGGCTGTTAGTAAGGTTTAAAATCGGGAAATAGTTGTTTGGCAAAAAACCGCCCGGACCGGCAAAAAATCGGTGCGAACCGCCGAGCCAGGAACCGGCAACCCGCCGGTTCAGGGTGGTTTTCACTAAATAAAAGAAAAGTTCATCTTCTGATCGATATTTTCTCTCTTCTTCTTCGACGAACTCTAGCTTCTGGTCTGCTCGCGCCTTATGCATCGATTCTATTTCTGGTTATGTGTAATTTCGATTCTTTGGAATAGAATAAAACTGAATGGAAGGATATTTTCTACTTACTCTTACTGTACTAGAGAAAAGATGATGGTGATGTAGAGAAAGAAGAAAGAATCTGGAAGAAGAGGAAGAACATGGGTGGCGGCGTTAGAAATGAGAAGAAGATGAGGAGACTGGAGAGGCAGCTAGTATCTAGGTTATACAAATGAAATCAAAGTGTTGGGCTGGACAAGTTAATTATGGGCCGATTTACATGCGACTTAAATGCCCCGATTTAAATGTCTGAATAGTGATTAAAATTGTAGTGGGATTGTTAAAATTGTGTTTGGTATAGAATTGTAATTGGACAGAGTATTATAGATTTGTTATATAGGTAGAGAAAAATGTTGTTACTATAGAGATATTTCAATTTTCAACATTTAAATGTCTAACAAACACAAAATTCCCAAGTAGCATCTAAATGTGCATTTGAATGCTACTTCAATCAGCCTCTTAATTACAGATCTAATCGATACTCCTTTTAACTTTAATATACAACTCTACTTCTCCCTTAATTAATTAAGCATACTCTAATTTTAATTTATCATAGTAATTAATTGTAATACACTTATTTATTAAAACAAACTAATAATTATAATTTTAAAAATAATTAAAAGAACTATAAAAGAGTTTTACATTAAATTACATACTCCATAATATATGAACTGGGTTATGCTTAAAAAGAATTAAACTTGTATCCACTTTATTAATATAGAACTAATAAATTGATAGATATACTATTCATTAAAAAACTAAGTTTATTATAGTATATACTACTTCGTTAAATATGGATTTTCTTTCTTATATTCTATTATTATGTTACATATTTTATTTTTCAATATTTGTGTTATTATAGTAGTAAATGAATATAATAATTATTATATTGTAATACCGGCATGAACTATTTAAAACGGCCCAACCAATCCGATCCCGATTCGACCCTTTTAAAAAGTGACCGGCTTAAATGTCCAGCCCAGCTTTTAAAACATATCCATTTATTACCAAGTTTTGGTCAAAATTTCAATCAAATCACCATTCCCCATCCTTCTTCATCTACATCCATTTTATTATTCAACTAGCAGATCTACCGTCTCTTCTTTCGGATCCATCGTCGGATCCTCCACCAGCCTCCGCTCCTTCGTCAGATATGTTGCATCTTCAGGATAGACAGGTGGAAGCATCAATTTCTTCTCTTCGACTCACGTGAGGGACCTTGGTGACGGTGAACCATTGCTCAGATCCGCATCAATTTTACAATGCCTATTAGGCGTGCTATTAGGAAGAAGACGCGGCGGAGTAATTACTCTAGTGCTAATTTGAAGAATAATCATAATCAAAAGTTGCAAAAGAAGATGGTCACGGGTAGGTGAGGGAATGGTACGGTGAATGGCTCTCCTGGTACGACATTTCTCCATCTCTTTTTGATACTTTGCATAGAGAAAAGAAAGCAGCATTTTATGTGGAAGTAGATCCATGTACCAGAGAAGATGGTATTTCTGAGTCAATTCCAATAAAAGGAGATTAAGTACCCGAGCAACATGTCAAAGTATGATTCCATTTCTACCAGTGGGCGAGGGACGAGGGGGATCATTTGTTTTTTTTTCATAGAGTGTGCTTTTTTATGAGCACAATATGATTGTGGATTCTGAATATCACAATATGCAACATTAATTTAAATAATTGACCCGGTCAGACTTTGCCCGCAACAAACTATGATATTGGTAAACTATATATGTATGTGCCACATCATGCCCAAGGCAAACTATGTCCGTGGTATATGATGTCCGGGTCAAATTATGCCCGTGGCAAACTATGCACGATGAAAACTTTACCAGTGGCAAATCGTAAAACCCCAAATTTTCGTACTTCTTCATTTTAATTTTCATGTTTGGTATTTAAATAATGAATGAGTCTTATAAGATACCACGTTAGAGAAATACATAAGAGACTAACTATTAATAATTATACAATTGACCCAAACTAAAAACTAACTACAAAACAACCCCAACTAAGGGCAATAAACTGGATCATCCTAAATGGGCCAAAAACTGGATCAGTACATATACTAATTTATAAGCCCTCATTACCCATATGGCTAACAAAACCCTAGAAATTTAGAAACAAAAATCATCTCCCTAGTAAATATCCTCCCACCGCCTAAATCATCTCCCGCCGTCGGAAACCTCCATATATCGTCAGAAACAACTAGAAATCTTCAGCTTCATTAGATCTCGACGTGTCTTTGATGGATTTGATGGAGATCGATTGAATAGAGCTTGAAATCTCGCAAACAAGATGCAAACCCTCACTGTTTTAGCTGAAATCGAATAACCTCATCAAAGATAGACATCACACAGGTACAAAAACAACTAGATCTCGACATTATTAATGTAGATCGGTGTTTATTTCACAATTGTAGTTAAATTTTCGAATCAGATCTGGAAAATTGCGTAATTTTTGTTTTTGGTGTTCTAGCTAATATGTGTTATATTTTTGGCTTGTTTATGTAATGTTCTCGCTTATATGTATGATGTTCATTTAAACAGAGTACACAAATGGTAAATTTCCCAAAGACGAAAAGGATTTATTTGATAGTATGGATGACTGGTTACGGAGGGACCATTTCATTTTTGTAGGGAGAAGGTTTTTTACTAATAAATCGATAGTCAAAATCATTCCATTCCGGGTTTTTTATTCTATCAAAGCGTCGTATT
>JAYMSP010006709.1:0-11178 GCA_036897095.1 Plantago elongata
CCGAGCACTCAATTCATCTATCTCATTCTTCACCTCGTCCCCTGATATACCACCAGATGGTCCAATTGCCATATTTCAAAGATTCATGTTCTCGGCTCTCAGGCGGGCATTTTCTTCCTCCAAATCCTTCGTTCTTGCCTCGTACCCATTAATATTACGAAGTAACCCAGGGATTATTTCTTTCGACCGCTTGCACATCTCCGGGTCAATCCAAGTCCAACGCCCACATGCTCGTCTAGTCTGCAATGAACCGAGAAGATGCAGAAACAAAAAAACCAGAAAAATCATCCAAAATCAACATATTTCACTACGAAATCAAGCTAGCAAAGCACAAACTATACCAGCAATGAACACATATCACATACCCCAAAGAAACGACATCTTTCAAACCTCCGTCCAGGATGCCCGGTAGTCCAAGAGGTAATTCGATCACTTTGAACCTTACACCGACAAATTGTTGGCACTGGATCATCCGGCATCTTCAATTTACAACAAATTTTGGGAATTGGACAGTAATTGGCAAGGTTGAGAATTGGGGATAGAATTAGGGTAGCCCATCCAACCCTTGTATGAAGTCGTTCTGTTGACAAACGTTCAAGTGCAAACTCCAAAAAAAAAGGTTTGGGTGTAAAATCAAATTGGGCTAAAAGGTTCTAGTGAAAAGTAAAATTTATATATGTGTGTGTGTGTGTGTGTGTGTGTGTGTGTGTGTGTGTGGAATATATATATGCAATACTAAAGTTTAATGAAAATTAAATTCTGAAAACTACATCAAAGAGTTTGGCTCATATTTCTGCTTAAAGAAAATGATATTCATTTACTGATTTTGGCATCGTTTACTGGATTTGCCTCGTTTATTCGATTTACTCGAATTGCCTCATCTTGTTTATGCGCAATATGGTGGGGATTCCCGATTGGGTATACTTATTTTTTTATTATTATTGAACATGAAATATAGCATTACAATTACAATCGTTGAACAAGATAAATTTATTAATCGATTCTAGATGCAAATCACCACTAATCTCTATTCAGAGAATATAATCACCCATTTCGAGGAATCGAACCCGTGACCTTATAATTACGGGGTGTCTCAACTTGCCACTTGACTACAAACGCTTTGACAAAATAAAGTTAGGGCTTGGTGGGTTATGAAAAAGAAAGATATAAAATTTCATTCAAACTTGTATTAACCAGTGCTACATCAGATTTGTTTTTCCCGACTGGGTATACTTGGACAGTTGTGTTTGTCGAGTTGCTCATGTGGTGAATCTGCTTACTATGCCAAGACGCGGGGTAGAAGTCGTCAAGGTCTTTGGGAGTAGTAGTGTACCACCCATGTACAATGACATGATATTCGCCTCGTTCCTCGTTTGGCAGACTTACAATCTGTCTGAAGTGATAAGGGCTTGAATTGGGGTTATAAAGATGACTGCACCAACAATTATTATACCTCATATATGACTTGTTTATTAATTTTACGTGATTCTAGCACTAAATACCACTGAAATTTTTCTCACACTTGATTTGTTCACTTCTTGTAGATACTATCACTCGGGATGGCTCGGAGACCTATATGTTTAACAATAGAGAGTGGGGATTTATACGGAATTTTTGTATAAATTTATGTAAAAATTTTTAGAGTACTAGTTTTTCAAGTTTTTAAATTGTATTTTTATTATCGATTTTAAATCCATTGTTGAGAGCTGAAGGGGATCTGAAGAAGGAAAATTTGAGAGAGGTAAATGAGAACAAGTAATGATAGATATGGTAGATATCGAGAGCTTGTAATAGTAGGAGCGAGAATATTCCAACCAATTAAGAAGGAATAGAAAGAAAAAAAATCAAATCTTCCAAAAAATCCATACCAATTCCGTTCACGGTTCATCAATCACGCCATAACCAGACAAGGTCACGAGGAGGAAGAAAGGTGCGAAGTAGAAAGGAATGATCTTGGCTCTTATATACCATATTACACTATAAAAATTGGGATTAAAATTTTATTACACTGATGAATGATCAATTCATGAAGTAAATAATGAATAATTAATTCGTCAAAATAAGTAATTAAGTAATAAGGTTGTATTTTCTTCAATCTAAATTTACTGTTAAATTTAACTGAAATGAAGTAAGATATAAATTATAACTAAGTCGAACTGAACTGATATTCAGTTGAAGATAACACAGTACGGAATAAAAATTAGATACTAAATAACGAGTGAGTATATAATCTATGCTTGTATATATATATATAAAAGTATGCAAACTAGCTAGGTATGTAATTTAACTGGCTAATTAATTATTAGTAATTAACTAATAAGTAAGTGATTAACGTGCTTGTATATATATAGGTATACAAACTAGCTAGCTATGTAATGTAACTAGCTAACGAAAAAAAAAAAAACTGAGAACTTGCAAGCTAAGGAAAAGCAGGTTGAATCCATAATGGTGGATGAGAGCAGCAAGACAATTCTTCCTTGTTGCAACTCAAGTATTCAACCTTCTGAGTTGTCAAGTTATACGTGCCCATATGTTTTCTTTCTTTGTAACTATATCCTGCCTTGAACTTTGGATAGTCGTTCGTGAAATATATATGATTAGGCATCAGTCCTGGGATTTCTGAAGCATTATTCACTGAGAAGGAAGTGTTGCCTCCAATAAAGATAGCACTTTTGCCCAAGTCATGAAGCTCACTCCATTCACATGATTTTGAAACAACAAACACTTTAAATTTCGAACGTCCCACAACAACTACAAGCTCTCCATGTAACTCCACCAAGTAATTGGCAGCACCGTTCCAGCGAGTTGGGGCTTTTCCTACAAGTTCATAACTGGGTTTAGGTCCCGCAAGATCAAACACCACAACTCCATAGTTTGTAATGGCATGAAACAAACCTTTATGAAATATAATGTCACTTGGTCGAAAATGATTATCAATGGGGATACGAGTAAAACATTTATCTCCAGGTCTCCAGAACGCCAATCGTTTATTATACATTGATCTTACATAGTAAAGCACCATTAGAGTATAATCAGACTGGTTTATCAACGGATTGGATGACAAAGCGGCCTTATATAGAGTGACCCTGTCATATTTATCAGTTTTCAAACTTGGTTGATAAGGAAGCTTTATTCTTCTGATATCGTTATAAAAAGCATGTATCATGTACATCCTGCAATCACTTCTAAAGACGAGTATCCATCCTTTCCAACCTAAGCACCAGGTCTTAAACCTATGCTTATAAAATTCAGTAGCGAAACCTTTGTGATCATAACCAAAAGGAATCATCCTTTTTTCGCTGACACCTTCCTTTGTAGTTTCCGATAGCAGCAACATCGGGTGCTTGTGCATAGCAAAGCTTTGACTTTCGGAGGCATAACGCCATGAACGACAAACTCTTTGAAAAGAAAAAACATCTTGAACGAATTGGATCTTGAGTGCAATTAGATCTAGAAGATCTAGCGGAAGATCTGACCAATTCGATCTGAAGCAGCTGCTCCTCTTCCTACCAGCGTAGCTTCTACTCATCGTGCTCCTCTTCCTGCCAGCGTAGCTTCTACTCATCGGAGTGATTGGAGAAGTTAATGACGAAAGAAAAGGTGGATTTATTACATGTATTTATAAGTATGCTCTAATACGCTTCTCAGTTCTCATTAGATCCGGAATAATCATAAAACAAGCATAACCAATTATTAGGACCAGTGACTGTTCCAAACTTGGTAAGTTTTGCGAATTTCCATAACACGGCTATAATTTATTACAGTGTGTCAGTGTTTTCCAATTCTAGAAGCAACAGTCTACAGACTTTTACTCGATCAACATACCAAATTGAGGAAGAAGGTGAACTGAAACCCTAACAAGTCCTTAGCCCAATCTTCATCGTGTCACAGGCCAACCGAAAAAAAGAAAAAAGAAAAAAAAAGAAATTTCTTAGCCCAGCCCAATACCCCTGTATTCAAATTCAACCCCATTTTTTCCTGGTAGGCCGGCACTAGGACCAAATCACTTTTGTATAGAGCCCCATGCTCCCTTTTTTTTTTTTAGTTTGCATGTTATAAAATTATTTAAAAGTTCCAATTAATCAAATTATATTTCATTTAAAATGTATTATAATTTATTAAGATAGAATAAACCACGAATATAATACAACATAGTACGAGAAATTTAAATCAAACGAAAATAAAATGCAACAAACTCACAACACACAACATCGAAATAAACAAACACACAACCTCGACTGTAGAAGATCCATCTTCACTGTAGACTGCAAATATGTTCCATTAAGTCGTTTGTTAGCTGGGTGTGCATGATTAAACTATGCATCCGGCGTAAATTATTCATGTATTCCGGGATAGTATTTATTGTAGACGGCGTCCAACGGATACGAACTCCACCAATGAGATCCGGTACATGCTCACGGGTATCTTGTTCGAGCTCTTCAATTTCTTCTTCATAGTTTAGGTATTTGTAGCGATCATCTTCAACTATCATGTTGTGGAGTGTTATGCAACAATACATAATCTTTTTGAGAATGACTTTGTTGTGCACAAGTGCCGGATTTCGTATAATTGCAAACCGTGCTTGCATAACTCCGAAAGCACGTTTGACATCTTTGCGGCAGGACTCTTGAAGCTCGGAGAACTTGGATTGTTTGTGAGTTACCGATTCGGGATGGCAGGAACAAACATAGTCCAAGGTGGGCATATCCCATCGGTTAGATAGTAAGGCATGTTGTATTGATGGACATTGACCTCAAAGTTGACCTGATGGTCTGTGCCGTTAAGGAGATCATCGAACACCGGTGAACGTTGCACAATTGATAAGTCATAGTATTTTTCGGAAACCCCAATGAATGTCATATCCAAGTATCTTGGGATGGTACTGCTTCTAACATAAGAGTAGGTTTTTTACTTCTGCCTTGAAAATGGTCGTGCAACGCTTTCGGACAGTTCTTCCATGTCCAGTGCATACAATCGATACTCCCAACCATGCCCACAAACCCTCGTGCACCGTTGATTGCTAACAACCTTCATAAATCTTCCTCATTGGCCATGTGCATGTATGTTGGACCGAACTCAGCAACAACGGTGTCACAAAAGCGATTTAGACACTCGAGAGCCGTGCTTTCACCGAGCCAACAATACTCATCAACCGAGTCGATAGATGCCCCATAAGCTAGCATGTGAATTGCGGCAGTACATTTTTGTAGTGTGGTTAACCCTGGCCGGCCAGTAGCATTTGGTTTGCATACAAAGTAATCATCTTGACACAATACACCTCTAACCACCCGTTCGAACAACGGTCTCTCCATTCTAAATCTCTGTCGAAAATACTTTGCATATGTTGGACGAACACCAAAGTAGTCTCGCTCCAAGACCACAACACGTGCTTCTCGCTCTCTGTCAATGTAAGCACGTGTGTAGCCGCTACGTCATGGCTTCACTTGTTGTTGTTGGTAGTGTTAGATCATATTTGGCATGTTCTGCATTATTATGTTTTGCATTTGTACGAAATGATTGGATGTAGATGAGCCATCGAGAAATTCATCAGATGACGAACTTTTCTCGGATGAAGTACTGTTTTTCCGGTACTGGATTGAACATGATTAATACAGAGGAAGAAGGAAAGAGAGTGTTGTGTCTACAAATGAGTTCCATGATTGCATTATATAGACAATTTTCTGGAGATAAAAATGTGTCATTCATTAGTCATAGCTGAGTCACTTCAACATTGGATTTTCGACAAAAGTAAATATAAAGATAAGATTTGACAAGATTCCCGACAAAGTAAAGTGGCAGATAAGATGCTTCACGAGATGCCTGACAAATTCAAATTCAAATTCACATTGATTTTATTACAAACAAGCCACACTTCGGAAAGTAAAATACAAACTAGCCACACTTCGGAAAGTAAAATATAAACAAGCCATACTGCGGAAGGTAAAAAAAGAAACTCGCCACACTACAGAAGGAAAAGAAAAAATAAACAAGCCACATTCCGATCCTTCACCATTAGTTCAATCCAAACAGTTGTTTGCCTAGTGCTTCTAAGTGTGCTTTGGCCTCGTTGGGCAAGTTGTCGTAGTTTGTCACAAGTGTCAAATACGTGTCCAACATCTTCGCCTTTGACTTATGCTCCTCCTTCTCGCGAGCAAGCTCTAACTTTTGTTTTCCACTTCAAGGAATTGGGGATAATTCTCATTAAAGTTAGTAGTTTCCTCGCCCATGACATCCATTGATGAGTTACCGGAACTGACATTCTTAGCCAACTTCTTGGTCTTGTTACGACCAATGGGCCGTTTGATACTTACCGCACTTTCATAACCCCGGTTTCACTTACTTCCACTACTGTCACATGCTGATTCCATTGGTTGATCACCTACATTAACATCGTCACCCTCAAACTCATCCTCCCCAGGTGGTACCCATTTCTTCATGGTTTCCTCCAAGTTCATCTTGAGTTCCCACTTTGGGTATGATTTCATGACATTCCACTGTTTGAACGATGTAAATGAGATGTGGTGCTTTGATTTCTCTCGGTATATTTCTTGGGCAGTGTCTCTCACATCGGACTCATTGTAGCCACTCTGATTGCCGACCATGACTGTAGCACGCTCCACACAAATCAACCAATGATTTATGTCATCTCTTAGCCGCCCCCATCTTCCATGAAGTGAATCATGAGAACGGAATTTACCCATCTCGGTCATCATTCATATCCTCTTGATATCCTCATACTTCTCCGCAACAAGATGGAACAATTTACAGTACTTCTGATCCGTTCCAACAATAGCATTTTGATTGACCTCCATGTAGGCAGAGATGAGAGCTAAATCCTCACTCTCGTTGTATGGGTTGTTCCGTCCGGTTGTTGTGTTGGTTGTGCTCCTCCGGTAGCCTTCGCTTTCCCACGCCTCCAGATCGGTTGTTTTTCCGGCTATGTTTCAAGAACAACCTCCTTTTCTGGTGTTTGTGAAAACATTGGTGTTTGGGAGGATGGAGATTGGTAATTTGAGTGTAGGGATCTTGGTAGGAGCTTTGGAACAAAGGTGGAACGTGACTCGGAAGTGAGCTTGCATGTACTCATGGTATTTGTCGGGTTTGTTGATTTTCAACCACAAAAAATACTCCACGTCCATCTCGCCGGAAAATGAAAGTGGGAAGGGTGTTTTGAAGGGAAGAGAGTTTTTTAAGTTTAATTAAGAGAGAAAGAATAGTTGGAGATGGGATGGTCCGAAAAATATTAAGATTTGTCTCATTTTATAGATCTCGAAAAAACATAGCCGTTGGTGATTTTTATTTTTATTTTATTTCGTATTTTCGGAGATATTACCGTTTTAAAACGGATACATTTCGAAGAAGAAAAAAATGACCAGCACATGACAAGTGGCAGCAGTCGTTTGGTTACTACCACTCGCGGCGCCAGCCAGGCGACGCGGCGTCCTGCGGGACGCCACATCGCGTAACGACGCGCCTACGGCACCGATGGAGACGCCGCGATGCCGGCGCACGGCGTCTCCATTGGATATGACCTATCATCTTCTCTCTTCTCTCCTACTCCTTCCACCACCCACCTCCACCGCCACCACGACTCTCCACCCGCCCACCTCCACCGCCACCACCACTCACCAAGCTCCTCTCGATCTCCCACCTCACGGTCTCCGACCACCACCCACACCATCACTGTCCACCACGACTCTCCACCCACCCACCTCCACAACTCACCACTAACTCCCGATCCCCCACCTCACCGCCTCCCAATCCACCACCTCACCGCCTCCTTATCCGCAGACCACCACCTCTCCACCGCCAAACATTTTGACCACCAGCCACACCCTCCACCGCCGTCACCACCACTGTCCCACCGTCGTCCCACCACCACTATAATAACCCCTCCTTCATCGTCCCTCAATCACCGTGGATGCCTCCATCCACAGCCGTCATAACCTCCGTCAAGCTTCGCATGTCCAGTGGCTTTTTAGCATTTTTATTTTCTTTAATTACTTTTTCTTTATAATTCTCATATTCTTGGTGATGTTATTTCTGCAATTCGGACCGTATTATGGACCTAGTATGATACAACTTGACTGTATGATGGGATTGTACGTATCTCGTTCAATTGTGTATTGGACTCTTTAATATACAGTTTGATTGTATCATAACAGTAAAATACAATCACACCCACCGCCTCGGATCCACACTGTCCCACCACCATCATCCGATTGCTCCCCCACCAGACCCTGTACGACCACCACTCACCACCCATGTCTTCAATTCAAGCTCCGTCTGTCCAAATCCACCCCCCTACACCCCGATCCATCACTCTTTGTCTCCGGTGGCGTTTTGGCATTTTTCTTTTCTATATATTTCTCGTCTTCTCCATCATACAATTCTATAAGTCAGACTGTATAATGGTCAATGTATGATAGAATTGTACGTATCTAGTTAAATTTAAATTGTATACTAAATTTTATAAGATACAGTCTGATTGTATCATAACAATGAAAAATAAAATATAATATGTTTAAAGTTATATATTGAAACTACAGATGTACCGTTTGATTGTATGTTTGAACAAAGATACACCACGTACTTTATTAAAAAATAAAGTTAACCCAGATAGTACGTATTTAGTCAAATCGTAAACGGCGCTATGAGAATTGCACATATCTAAGTTAAATATTAAACTTTGTAATATACAGTTCCACTTTATCATAATGATTTAAAATATAAATATTTTTAAAACTGTATACTAAAATTACAGTTATACAGTTCAATTGTATCTTTGAACAAAGATAAAATGGAAAAAATAACAAAATAAAAAAAATCACACCACATTATCTTAGTAATTAAAAAATAAAAAATGAAAATGAAATAATTTTTAAACAATTAAAAAATGATCAAATTTAAAAATAATATACTTTTACCAATTCTCATAACGGATTTTTACAAATCCATACTAATCCACAACACTACTTTCAATTTTCTTTGGCCAACAAAATCATCAACAAATTCATACATTTTTTGTCAAATAGTACACATTCATGTATTTACCATGTAAGAATAATTGATTGAACACACATGTTTCTTTTCTTCATCTCACTAGTTCATTTGTTTACTTCTTCATCTTTCTTTTTAAATTTTAATTTGTACAATTTAAAACGTCCATTACTTAAAATAAATAAAAATTATCAACGACTATATTTTTTCGAGATATATTATATAAATAGAGACCACTCTTGACTATGTTTGAATTATTTTTTCGAGATCTATAAAAATCACTAACGACTTTATTTGGACTTTAATAAATTATAAGACGAGTACAATTTTATTATATTGGGCCAATAATTAACTAGCAATATGATATGATAATCAGATAGGGTAACAGGTTGGACATCAAACACAAATACCAGGTAATGGGTACGGTTACTGGGCATTGCTTACGAATACCAGACATCAAACACGGGTACTGTGCATTGGATACAGGTGACGGGCATCGGGTACAGATACCGGGCAATGGGTACGGTTACCGGGCATTTCTTACGAATACCGAGCATCAAACATGGGTGACGGGCATCAGATACGGATACCGGGCATCGAACACGAGTATCGAGCATCGGATTCGAATATCAGACTTGACATCGGACACATATACCGGATAGTGGTTACGCTTACCAGGTATTGCTTACGAATACCGTACATCAAACACGGGTACCGTGCATCGGACACGGAGAACGAGCAACGAATACGAATACCGGACATCGAACACGAGTATCGAGTATCGAATTCGCGTTCCGGATATTTTTTAATATAAATGATTATTTTTACATATTCAAGATATTTATAAGAGTGTTTTAAAGTTAAAATTTGTAACATTGGTTTTTTAGAATTATTTTACAATTATTTAGATTCTATTAAAGTTGCTTGTGATTTTTATACATATCAAAATAATAATTCAAACATAGTTGAGAGTGATCTCTATTTATAGATCCCGAAAATATAAAATTGTTAGTGATTTTTATTTATGTTTTACATTTTTATTTTTCAAGTTATAAACATTTTAAAGTGGACAAAACTAAAATTTAAAAACAAGAAAAATGATGGATGAGAAGTTGACATGTGGCAATAAGAAGGAGAAGTCTTGGAGTTATTTATTGTATTTTAGGGGGCAAATCTGCACATTCAATACTGAAATTGTAGTGATTTTATGAAACAAATTTTGATCAAAGAAATTTAAAAGAAGTGGGCTCATAATATACCAATTGGTAGCTCTCCCTTCTCGTAACATAATTATCAATAATATCCATTAAAATGTCTATGTTATTTGGGGTTTAGTGTTTAGTGTTTAAAGCTTACGGTTTAAGGCTTGGGACTTAGAGTTTAGGGTTTAATGTTTATGGATTGGGGTTTAGGGTTTCGATGGTAGTGATTAGTTGTATTTCGTTGTGTTGGGGAAAACAGCCAGGAGAGGGGGAGGGGGTTGTTGGTGCAATATCAAAGCGTGTATTGGTTTGTCACCATATTTTCTCCACTGAGATTTCATCCGGTTGAAAACTAGTTCAAACAATTGCCGCCCCGCTTATTGGTTGTATCTGCAACATTCGCAATCATAATGTTCCAATCAATATACAAATTTCTTCATAATTATTTAACTAATTATCTTATGAAAATAAATATTATCCTAACTATTAAATTTTGGTTTACCATATAAGTAAAACCAATAATCACACTCACACTAAAGCCATTAATTAATAATTGTATCACACGAAGGTATATTGTATCATATGGTTACAATATGCCATGATACAGCCTATCATATGTTGTATGATATGTTAATTAATTATATGGGGTGTTGTACAATATACAATATTGAAAAATAAAAACTTTTTTTTAGTCCTCCATATATTATTTAAATTTATTTATATTATAAAAATAGAAATGTAATAGTTTAATAATTAGTTGTGTTATGTTGTGATGGGAAATATAGTTAGGAGATGGGGTTTCATATTTGATTATAAAATTTATAATGTTTGAAATATAATTAAGTTTGATTAGGGCCAGCATAGGCTACAAATTGACTATGAGTTTGGAATTTGGGTTGATGATTTCGATGGTGGTGATTAGTTGTAT
Source organism: Plantago elongata (assembly GCA_036897095.1). NCBI lineage: Eukaryota > Viridiplantae > Streptophyta > Magnoliopsida > Lamiales > Plantaginaceae > Plantago > Plantago elongata. The sequence continues at coordinate 11,131 of JAYMSP010006709.1, forward strand.
TTCGTATATTATTTAAATTTACTTATATTATAAAAATAAAAATGTTAT
>JAYMSP010006710.1:0-11177 GCA_036897095.1 Plantago elongata
ATGAAAGAACTCTTCTTTTCTACAGTTGCCTGCAGTTTCTTACCTGTGATTACCCTGATACTTCCTAACTCAGGTTGAATGCCTTCTAAAACAATTAATTTCCCATGCCAGTGGAAACTAACTGTCTTCTTTACAAAATCAAATAGTGATGGACCTAACATTCTCACACATCCACTACAATGACCATATCATAGTCCCCTAATGGCAACACCTTTACTGTTGCAGTAAACGTATGACCTGTCATCTCCCAGGTTAAATTTCTGCACTTAGAGTTACAACTCAATCTCCCTCCACCTGCAATAGATACTGACAGCATACCAGTAGATTCCAATTCACAATTGAGCTTGCTAGCAGCCTGGGGATCTATAAAGCTGTGAGTACTCCCAGAATCAATTAAAATGAAGAGACAAACATTTTTAACCTTTCCTGGGACCTTAATAGTGTCAGGCTTACCCATACTGCTTACAGCATGAGCAGAAATTCTCACTTCCCCATCCACCACTTCAGTATCATTGCACAACTCAATGTTCTCCTCACCATCATTGCTCAGAATATAGAACAACCTCTTACACTTATGGCCATAGGCGTATTGTTCATCACAATTAAAACATAATCCCTTCTTCTTCCTATCATCTATCTCATCCTGATAAAGCTTCTTCACATACACATTTTTTTCATTGTTGTACACTTTCTTATCTATACTGACTGCTTTAGTACCAGACACTACCTTGCCCTTCACATTTCCCACAGCAATCAATAGAGCTTCTTGTTTTTTGGACATGAGAATAGCCTGCTCTACAGACATAGGACATAGTAACTCCACCATATGCCTAATCTCACCCTTCAAACCACTCAGAAAACTCTGAACAAAATATTCCTCAGAAAATTGTCCATGCTTATATTTCAACAATGATTTAAGCTCATCAAATCGATACGCATACTCATCAACTGTACCAGTTTGCTTCAACTTATTAAATTCACCAACCACATTATCACCAGTAGCAGAAACAAACCAATTCATTAACAACTCAATAAATCTAGTCCATCCCATAGCCTCATGGCCTTCAATATTATCGAGATACCAATTCTCAACAGCTCCTTCAAAATACATCCCCGCCATAACTACCTTATCCATATCTCCCATCGGATTTAACAGAATATACTTGTTACACTTCCATAACCAGCTACGAGGATTATCAACGATAAACTTCGGAAAATCCATATGAGTATTGATTCGAGTATGAAACGAAGAATGAACCTCATTTCGCGTAGGTTGAGCTGGAGAATCCACTCGTCGAGCTGAATTCTGTTGCAGCATTTCCTCCAACAACCGATCCAAACTAGCCTGCATCCTAGCTTGATTCGCATCCACTTTGCTCAAACCGATTAATTTCCCCTACGTCCTCCTCCAACTGATCAATTCAAGCACCATGATTTTGCTTCGCCATTGCTAATCAGAGAATTGCGCGGAACGGCAAGGCTGCTGGTACCAATGTAACGATGGAGGTTATGAACAATATCCTATCACGAGGTTATTGAACAATGAATGAAGAGACTCACTAGAAACGGTTGAGCTCGGATTGAATTACACAAATGATCAGGTTTCAAAACTGATTACAAATGAAATTGAAATGCTAAATAAAGACAGCTAGAAACCAGCGTAAGAACCACGCAATGTTCAGCCACCGTCCGATCCAAGGACACGTGTTATAATCATGTTCTATCCGCCACTTAACCCGTAAACAACTAAATCGTACACGATTATTCATGTAAAACTATCAAAACAGCTAAACAAAGAGTTATTGATCTTGACAAAATCTTAGATAATGGTTCATTTACCATCACTATACTTGTGAATAGTTTGTTCGGCATTGAATCACTGTTGTTCTTAACCTCACGTTTCATGGAGTACAAGTTACAACTGGGAGATGGCCCGTACCTCTCCATCCGTGGTAACCCTACAGCTCCATACCAAAATCGATAAGCAATTAACAATGAAACAGTTACAGCCTGGAGAACAAGCACGATCCGGTAACTGATCAAGTTTTGGTAAACCTATTCAGCTCCATCCTAATCCAAATAATCCTCTGCAGTCGACTTTTATTCAGAAGCACAAGTTCTAGGTGAAAAAAAGTTTTATTAAGAGGAAAAATGTATTGGTAAATGTCACCTTTCAAGCTCATAGTACAGCAAGTTACTACTCACAAGGTTACAGACAAGTATTACCAAGCAAAACAGAGTAATCTCAAAAAAGTTACATACTTTCAATAGTGAAATCGAAGAATGCTCCAGCAGTACTCAAACAATTACAACAAATCTGTCTCATTGAACGCGTAACTCTGATACATACGAAAGTACAAGCCTCGGTGAAGAAAAAAGGGAAACCTCTTGGATCATGCTCAGATTTACCTAATACGAAATCTCACAAGGAGCATGGAATGTTCTACCTCGGCAGATAGACTCGAGGTTTTCTCCAGTATATGAACACAGTGGTGAAACTTCCAGGCCTGGTTCAACATTGAGATATCAATGTCGACTACTGAATAAAAATGTATGATGTATGACTTACTAGTTCGACGAAAATTTAAACATTTAAGATTTACCAGTTTGATAGAGAGGCACAGAATGCGTCAAGAAACCTCCGGCGGCAGCCACCCAGCGTGCATGCAGACGAAGTACGAGCAGACGAGCACTGTCTGGGGTATCAAAATGTGACCCATTGGCATTTTTCACCGGCGCAAATTCCTCTTCACGCAACGCCTACATGAGTGACAGTTGATGAATTAACTCATATAGAGGGCCCATCCATATGCATCACCAAAGTGAAAGGGTATTCTGGAAGTCTAGCAAAGTAAAGAATAATATTTCTCACCTCAAAAAGTGCCGTTGCAGGTGCATAAGGAAATGCATCGAATATGAACTGCTCTAGTTTGTACCCTAGAGTGGCTCCATGAATTGAAGGTATATATTTCTCTGCTAGATGATAACTGCACATGGAAAACAATGATATATATAGCATATCACCACGACAGGAATTACACTTGACAACAGTAGGATGAAGTCAATGTCCAGGTAACTTACATGCTGTCTTTTTCAAGCCCATTTGCAACTTGGTTGAGAAAATCTAGAGTGAACATATGCAGGCAAACCTGAAACAAATCAGAAAGTGCACATTTAATATGAAGGGGTACATGTAGCAACTATCATTTCATTTGATCCCATGAATCTCTTAAGAAACGCAGGTAGATTAAACATCTTTCCCTGTCGATTTAATGCACCCATATAGCAAAAAGAGCCAAATCTATAGTTTGGAAGAAGCAATGCATCAAGGCAGAAATACTCAGCAGCCAAATAACGGATTCCATTTATTCTGTTTTTTATTAGAAGCCCACAGAAATATAATGGTAAGCACGAATAATCTGCATTGATTGATCAGGCAAAAAGCAAAAAGTAGCTACATAGATAAAATGCATGGTAGACAACGAAGCGCAGCTCAGTTGGTAAGACGCTTCACCTCCAACTAATAGGTCCGGGGTTCGAGTCACCCTTTAGCCGTTTAAAAAAAAAAAGATAAAATGCATGGTGATGAGGAATTTCTAAGAGTAAGCCCTTGACCAATGACCATAGATACTCCAATTCCACCAATCAGTTGACCTCCGACATAAGAAAGAAGATCAGGGAAGGAGATTACGTTACTCCAACAGTAGCGGAGGCGGCCAGTTTCCTGGTTAATAGCACTAGCCAGGGAAGGGTCCAATTCACTGTATTCAACCACAGAAATTGGTCCGCCTTTTCCTCGTTGAACGAATACACCAACCTTCTCTTGTGGATATGCCTACAACAGTTAAATTTACAAAATGTGAATGCGCATGTAGACCGAGAAACTGATGTTCATGAAGAATTACAATGTTCAGATTGACAGAAACTGAGACAATAATTTTAAAAATAGCCATCATATTTTACTTGGAAGAGGACCTTTAAATGTTCTCCACCAAGTGGAAACTCACCGTTACCTCCAAATAGCAAAATATTAAGGACATACTTGGAAGAAACCCATAGTGCCAGAGTGGTGCCAATTACATGAAATGGAAATGAGCACATACATCTATATGATGAAACTGAATTCCACTCACCTTTCTGACAACTTTTGCAGCAGCATCAACCCCCTTCTCCATGAAATAGCCCAAAAAGATTGGATCTCCAACACGAACCTGTATGTAGCATGCCATTACAGCTTGCTCATTAACAGAATATATCAAGCGAGAAACTTCACACAGAACATATATACTTTACCAAGGCATTGTCAACTCCATAACAGTCCACGTATTTTATGCCTCTCCGGGACATATCTTCCAATAACATTGAAGATTTCAAAGCTGCAATCAGAGCTCATAATTCCTTAAATTATTAAAACTGCTGAAAACTAATGTGACAATAAAAGAAGAGTAGACCATAGATATCAGAACATCTAAAATGAGTACACCTGAATAAACTCCTCCATTCCCATCAGGAGACCTTGCTACCTGGCTAGACAACCGTTGTACTTATTACATCTCTTACAAGATAAACGGAAAATATGACAGTAAAGATCACCACTAACACCACTATATCATGAACATTTTCTAGATCAGCACATAAGTTGAAACAAACCTTTTATCTATACATGAAAAGAACAATACATAATTCAGTAATTAGTCATACCTAGAACAAAGACATCTCATCAAGAGTACACGTCTAATTGTTTTAACTCAAAGAGAAAGATCTATTGCATATTAAAAAGTAACAGGCCATGCTGCTATCGAACCTATATTTCCAAGACTCTGCAATAACAACCCGAGTCAGGTGCATATTTAGGTGAGGGGCTTGGCTATTTCGTTAAAAGATTTCAATGTTTGGCCAAAAATGAGCGTTACACATGTGAGGATGGCAAGTGTCCAACAAGGGTATGCAAGGGGAATAGAAGAGTATAGGTAACAGATATCACAGTTCAGTCTATCTACATATCACTCTTATCAATTTAGTTAGCTTTAAATACGCTCTTTATGAGACATAAATAAAAATAACCAAGAAAAAACCTTACCCTGTATGGAGTCTCCATTATATATCTACCATCAGTTGATACACAAGGAATCGTGCCTTGCTGGAAGAAAGTCACCTGTGTGGAAGTAAAATAAATAATCAATAACATAAACCTCTAAAGAGCTTAAAGATAATATAAGGTAGGGAAGAAGGAATTTACTTGATGTGCTTCAAGGCCAAAATATTTATTCTTTTCAAAGAATTTTCGAGTGGGTTCATCAGTGAAAGGACTAGTCATTATATACCAGTGGATCGGTGTAGTAGTTGAAGCACCTAATATAACAAGGCGATTAGGTCTGGTCCAATTGTATGGAGAAGATACTTTATATGAAAGATAAACTCACCCTCATCTACAAATTCAGCAGCCAGTCTTTGAAGACATAAAATCCGCTCAGCTTGAAGCTGGAACAGTGATTTTCCCGATGGAAGTCCAATGTCTGTAATGAACAGATAGAAACTAAATAATCAAAATGGTGCATTGAGGCGGGAGATAGGGTAATTTTTGCAATACAATAGTGTTATATCTTTCCAACTTGATGGTGATCCTATATAAGCTAAAGGATCATGAAGATCAAGTTGAAACTAAAATTCATATCTCCAATTTGGAATATTATAAATGCTTGAAAGAAATGAACGTCACTGCTCAAAAGTTATCCATTTTATTTGCGATTAAGTTTGGTCGAAAGGACAGTTATTTACAGAGGTTGAATTGAATAATCAGAATGGTAATATAACCCCGGTTTGGAAGTCTAACTCCAACATAAGTTCTGTACATCAGGTAGGCATAATTGCACTTACTGAAACAACCTTTCGGATCTGAACTTCCCAGGCGGGTTCCCTGCAAGGACAAGCTTCAAGATGTCAGCATGATGATAGCCATACTCAGTCAATCCTCATCGAAAATCATCTGTATATTATATTCTTGGTGCATAATCATTGAACTCTTGTGTAATAAATCTCATTGCTAATCCCTAAACAAGAAATATTGTGTCAGAACTAAGGGTGTAGACTTGTGCATTTTCCCAAACGAAGTAGTATACTGCCTAATCATGAAACATGATAATATTTAGCATTTTCTCCTTTACACCACTAAGCCAAGCATCCGCAATTCGTCAAACAGCACCCTTTTCATATCCATATGCAGTTTCGCATTTGCTAACACCAACTCCAACATTAGGGAACTTCCAACACATGTTCTGGATATAGTAGAAAGCTCATCTATTTCGATTTATAGATGCAGAATATTACAGTACCTGTCCACCTGATAAAAGCACCACACCCAACTTCCCCTCAAAGATGGCCTGCAATCCCTTCTTCCACCACTTCTCCCTTTCTTCCATAGTTCGCTTCTCCACTGTCGATACATTGCTCTCTGGAACTGGCTCCACTGCCGCAGCTGGAAGCCCTGAGCACATCAAATAAATTGCATCAAAACTACAGCTAGGGAAGCATTTAAGTTGCATATCAAAACTCAATCAGGGAATGTACCATCTACCTTGAGAGTGGAACGAACACCGAATGATTCGATCTATTCTCGGAAGATCTAAGCTCTGCAGTTCATCATTACCATCAAAGTTCAGAAACTTCTAACAATGTATATACAGGAGAATTGAAAACCTCACTTGAAACACTATTCTGTAAGAGGTCCACCAAAACATGTAAAAATAGATACAATTTGGCTATACTGGAGAAACTAAAGAAACAATTCCAGTAATCATAAATAGCAAACAAACAGCAGTATATTGTAAAAAGGGGCAACTAAAAAGTGTTAATCATGGAAGCAGAAAGATCTAACAATGCACATAAGTAAAGAGTTGAAAGATGCAATTCCAGCAATGGATAATTAACAAAGAAACACCCACCATCTTGTAAAATGGGCAATCAAAAACATAAAAAGTTAATATATTGGCAATAGAAAGATCTATAGTCGAGAATGCAATGATAATTAGCAAGAGTAAAAGGAGCATGCAAATGCAAAAAGTTTGAATCTTGGCAATGAAAATCAACAAAAAAGAAAAAAAGTTAGAATCTTGGGAATGAAATGAGTGAGGACCTCGATATCCTTGATGAGGAGTTGTCGTTGATCGGAAGAAAGCTCATCCCAGAGGGAAAGAACGTCTTCTTGGCCGTAATCTTTGAGCCTCTCGAGCAGAGGTTGTGGTGGGTGAGATAATGATTCATCGGAAACAGGAGGTGTTTCCTCTTCTCTCATGATGATGATGAATTGATGAGAGGAACAAGTGTACAGTACTAACAAGTGTTTAGATTTAGTTTTGACTACACAAACTCAGTCACAGAGAAGAAGGAGAGAGCTAAATATTAATTTACCGACAGGATGGTTGGTTATGTAGATCTGTCAAGTGTTAGGTACTCAAATTCTGTTTGGAAGATGATGATAATCATCAAATCATGATTGATGACTTTTATAATTGCATAATTATTGTTTTATTTCATAATTTTTTTACTTTCAGATTATATTGTGCTGGCTCGGTTCGAATAAGTACAAACTGGATCATATAATTCGTGGAAATGGAAACGCTGCTTTACGTTCCGATCGAGAATTCAAGAAAGATTGAAGAACTTATCTTTTTTTCCCAAGCATCATGCCCATGAGAAGTTGAGAACTAATAATTTTTCTTTCATACCTTACTCAGAGAAATATCCAGACCACTATGGAAGTGGAAATTGCAATTTATGATTTGGAAATTCATGTACTAATCATGCTAGCGCAATTCCTTTTTTCTTGGACAGTTTCGTGCTTGTTTTCTACTATCTAATTTTACTTCTATTACTGAGAATTCTATCCACACCAATCGAAAGAAATTTTGAATCCATTAAGCAAAAGAAATTTTGAAAAATAAGATAAAGGAGATGAATAATTATATACAGTATATACTATGGAGGATGTGATAAGTGCTTCAAAATGGATTAAATGTGATAATAGCTCAAACTGACATTGCACAATATACTCTATGCTCGAGAAGAATTTGGTTTCTAGTTATCTTCTAATCCAACATGGTTTATGCAGGTCCGTCTTTGAGAATTGAGGGACCTGTGCAAAAAAGTTAAACGAGGTCTAACACCATACGCGATATTAAGTAAAAGAAAATTATAAACGTGCAAATTCTTCGATATTTAAGGAATTGAATGGATGGTTTAATGGAAGTTGAGAGGAAATAGGCTGAAGATTGAAGAAGCAAGAAGAAATCGAGAAAGGAGAACGGCCGAATTCAATGAATGTCGCTGACTCGCTGTTGCCTATCTGTTCTTCTCTTTTCTTCTTCTGTCGTGACTCGTGAGCCGTCCAGCTGCAGCTGCAGTCTAATTTTATTGGGCCATAGGCCCAGCTCCAGGTCTCCAGCAGTCCAGCTGCAGTATCTCTAATTTCTTTTAATTGGATTTGGCCCATGTATATTGGTTGGGCTTATCGTGACAGGCTGAGGCCCTGCACGGTTGGGCTTATCGCGCTGGGCCTTAGCCGGGCCTGGGTCTATGTTATCATGAATTCAAAAATGATCGAAGCACCAAACTTTTTCCAAGCATATTGCCCAGCTGAACCAAGAGTTTTTCTTGTATGCCTTACTCGAGCAATATCCAGACCACTATGAGAGTGGAAATTGCGGTTTTGTGAAGACTTGCGATTTGGAAATTCACAAACTAATCATGCTAGTTCGCAATTTCTTTGTGCTTGCTTCTGTTGACTAATTTTGCTTCTGTTGCTGGAAATTCTGAATTCACCAATAAAAAAAAATACTGAATCCATAGATTGAAAAATATTGAAGAATAAGATAAAGGAGAAGAAAAATTATATACGGTATATATGTATACCTATAGCTTCAACATTACTTTTAAGAAGATATACACATAGTTTAGTGCAATTATTATTATTTTTTAAACGGCAAAGGTGACTCGAACCCCCGACCTATTGGTTGGAGGTGAAGCGTCTTACCAACTGAGCTGCACTTATCTCTTTTGGATTTTGTGTGTTTTGTTATTTTGACTTAGTTTGATAGTTGCTTTTGTATTGAGTCAATGTATTTTATTGACTACTAGAATAAAACTTTTTTTGTTCCAAAAAAGTTGAACCTATAGAAGAATTTGTTCGCTATAAGAATGAAGTTGAGAATCAAACTTAACAGGAAGATCAAAGTGATAAGGAGTGATCGTGTTGGAGAATATGTTTCTCCACTTAAGGTTAAAAGCGGTTTATGCCTATCACTTTCGACTACAACCTTCAACTAGTAGAATGGACGACTCTACTTCTATATTGTTTATTTTGTTTTCAATTTCAAAGACTGAGTATTCATTTGCAATCTTATAATGCTAAGCTCTTTGATGAAACCACCTTCCCATATCTCCTTTAATTGATAACAAACTCGTGTTTGCAGTTTACCAATATTTTTTATTGTGAAAGAAAAGAATCGGAAATTGTAAGACACGATTCTGAGATAAACGAGTACTTTTAAACACTGACAAGCCTAATGAAGTCCTTTGAGAACGAAACTCGGGGCAACTCTTATCAACTCACTCGTGCTTTTGCTAGTGATCCTTGATATTGTTCTTCGCTTAAATTTAAGGACTTTATTTGACACATCAAGTTTTTGGCAAGGGGGTTTCTTCTAATGTAACATTGTTTTTGGGTACTTTTAAGGAGTTATGGTATTTGAAATATTAAGCTCTGGGTACTTTTAAGGAGTCATCGTATTTGAAATATCAAGCTTTAATATAATCAGGTTTAGTACAAAATTGACATACAAAATCCTTTTTCTTGCTTTTGACAAACAATCCTTTTTCTTTCACAAATACATGGGTAGGATAATCACTAGATTCATCTTTGGGGTATGAAGGAATAAGTTCTTGAAAACCTAGACCAGTAGTTCGATCATTACATAAACCTAGCATTTCATCAAGTTTGGTAGTACTTGTATTCTTTTAGTCAAAGTAAGCTCATGTATGTTGAGCCTAGCAGTTACCTTTTTCAGTTCAACTTTCTTTATGGTTAAATTCAACTCTAGATCCATGATTGTGTCTTACAGAGACTTGTTCAATATTTTAAAATACTATGTATCCTTGAACAAGGCTTTCTCATTCTTAGAAGCCTTTTGACATGCCTTTAACACTTCCTCATAGATATCTTTAAGTTATTTTATGAACTCCTTCTGGCTCAGATCTTTCTCAAGGTGGAGGTTAGCATCAAGATACACTGAACCACACATATATGCAGTGGGGATCCAATAGATCCAAAACACCAAGGATTCAGGTGTTTCGATACAAATGTTTCTCCTTCACTACACTCATCAGCTGGGTCGTCAGTAACACCTGCAAAAAATATTGTGTTGCACACCAATGATATCATCAGTGTTGTCGGAACAATGTAAATCATCAAACTTGCCCTCATTAATTCACTTGAGAGTGCAATGTAGTAGTGTGAACTTCTACATCTTCAAGTACCACTTCTTCCTATGTATCTACTTCATCATAATTCAAACAAACCCAATACAAATTTCCCTTCTTCCAAAGAGTGTTAGCACATTCATAAGAATAATGGCCGAAGCCTTCATAATCATGACACTGAATTCTTTTTAGTTTTTCAAGATCCTCACCGAAGGGTTTTCTGTAAGTATACTTCGCTGATGATTTAGTGAAGAATTTGGACTGGCCAAAGGGATTAGCGGTACTGGAACCAGCTTTAAACTGACTTTTTAAATTAGTATTTTGAAATTTTTTTGCCATAGCCATGAACATAACATTGAGCTCATCATCATCATCATCATCATTGTAAGGTCCGTAAAATTTTTCAGCTTTTGAACCGAATAAAATATTACTTTCTTTATTCCATACGAGTCAAAAAAAAATCTCGTAGATAATTTAGAATAAATCTCGTATTTTAATGTCGAGCGGATTCGACGTTAAAAAAAATCGAATTATTAAACGTACCGAATAAAATAATATTATAATATTATATTATAAAAATAATTATTTTATTTCACCGACGGATCGGAAATAACTCCACGAACATCCGGAAATTGGTTTGGTAATTTTTCGGATTTTATTTACGAGCCATTCGATAGCCAGAACGAATTAGATAAATAGTAGGG
>JAYMSP010006711.1:0-11177 GCA_036897095.1 Plantago elongata
CACTTAAGTCCATCCAACAAACAATACACCTTCTCCTTAAACTCCGCATATACTCCAATCACATCGGCACGGATGGTATTTCGAGATGGCAAACCAAATGCTGGATTAAGACGTCTACAGAACAACTCGAAATAGTCATGCTCACCAATGTTAAATGCAAGCAATGGCCAAATCTCTCTGACTTTGTCTTTGATTAAATTTAAATTCGACAGTAGGACTTTTCAAAACAGTAGTGTATGTGTAGTTTGGACAATGATTATTCTTAACATGACTTAACATAGTAGAAGTACCAGATCTGTTGGACCATTTGTACTTCTTAGAGCAATGATCGCAAGTGGCATCTTTGAAAGTTCCATCCGGCAGTCTAATTTTGGTGAAATGCGACCACACTTCCGAATGCTTTCTAGTTGAAGTTCGAGGCGGTGGCTCAAGGGGTGGTTGACTTGGTTCATCAACAACTTGTTCTACTCCTTGTTGTGAAGACATTTTTAACCTAGTTAAGATTAAACAAGAATAAGATTAAACAAGAATAAGATCACTGATGTTTCAACTTTAAAGAACACATAAACTTCAAGAATAAACATCAACCAACCAAATATTAACATTATACACATTAAGATAGAGCATTGGACAACAAAACTCTTTAGTTGTACATAATGTTCCATTTGGGGATAACCTGACTGCATCAGTTTCCCTTATCTCAGAGGAATTGAAACATATTGAGAGTTTGTGTAAGTCTTTCACATAGAGTGACACTATTTCTTAGCAAAAAGATGATATGGTTTACTAGTTATTGATCTGTGTATCAGTGTATGTTAGAGGTCATATTGGACAAAGAAATTGCAATCAATAGAGTTAGTTATACTTATAAATATAGATTAGCTTACCCTGTTTCTTCATTTCTGCTGTAATTCACTTTGTTTACACACATATAACAATTCAATCATGACTAAGTTTACACACATATTTCTTCAATTTTCATGCTTAATTATGTTAGGTCCTTGAAATCAAAGACTTAATGAACCCAAAAGAGAAGGAAACGAAAAACCAAAAAGAAATTGCAAAAATACGATGCTCGTCAACATCTGTAGAAGTTTTACAAAAGAGAAGATGGTGTTTCCAATTGGCAGTTTTATGTCAACCAAATCAAACAAGCAAGCCTTGAACACCATATACTGATAGAATATAGAAGGTTACTCTCAAAGAAGAAATCAGATAAACGCAGATTGAGAAGAAAAAAAGCACAAAAAAAATGAGATGAAGAAGAGAAATCGACTTACCAGATGAAGAAGGAACAAAATCCGACCAGAAGAAGAAGAATCAGATAAACCCAGATTGAGAAGTAGAACAAAAGCACAAAAAAAACGAGATGAAGAAGAGAAATCGACTTACCAGATGAAGAAGGAACAAATTCTACCAGAAGAAGAAGAAACACCACCAGATTATTCACGGGAAGTAGGCCGTCATCAGCTCCCTTTTCATTACCAGAACCACCACCAGCACCTCCACCTCCCCCCTCAGCTGCCACCACCATAGACCACCGTATCCCAGCCCCACCACCGCCTTCTCTAACCACCCCACCGAACGTGTCATTAACCACCGGTTTCACGACCAGAAGAAGAAGAAACGAGCTGAATTTTGTTTGAAGTAGGCCAAATTTCGATTTATAGAGAAGAAGAGAAGAAGAAAGCGAGAGATGAGAAGAAAGAAAGAAGAAAACGGCAGAATAGCGGATTGTATATTGGATTTAGATTTTTTAACGATTTATTTACAATTCTTTTAATAAAATTTCCGGTTTGGTTCTGGTTTCAGTTTCAAATTTTGCGGGCCGGTTTCGGATTTTGAGCCCAACAGCTCTAATAACGGCTTGGATTGGTTTAAACTTCATCCATTGACTGGACTAACCCATACCATAAATAGCAAAAAAGTAAACCACAGTACCACTTTTCTTCTTCCTTTAATATCTATTTATCATACTTTTTTCCATTCTTTATCATTTTTCTCTCCAACTTCAATACGTACTAAATAACTTTATCATTGCTCATTCATATTCCTTAAAATATCCTCACAGAAGAACCATCTATAGATTAGCAGCGTGGAGGGAGTGCTGCATAAGATATATACATGAAAATTGGTACTTTTACGCTTGCTTAACATAATTATAACTGTATATACTCCCTCTGTCCCGGTTTGATCTTCCCATGGCTCTGGGCACGAGTTGTAAGAGAAAAGTGAATAAAGTAGAAGAGATGGTGATAAAGTAGAAATAGAGTGTAAAAAATATGAGAAATAGTGAATAAAGTAGGAGAGAGAGAGTTTATAAAGTAGGATAGAGATTTTTCATTTAAAGGAAGGGAAGATGAAATTGGGACGGACCAAATTGGAATTCGGGAAGATGAAATTGGACGGAGGTAGTATACAATTATAGATATGTGCTTGCAACAAATTGAGCTTATTATAGCAAAAAATGAAACTTGCATAAATATGTAGAGCTTGATCATGAGCTTTTTTGCGAGTTTGTTTGTTGCTAGTCGGATTTGTCAATTCACCTAATATTAGGCAGATCAGTAATCTAGTTCAAATGAACCAAGCAAAACTGAAATCTCTTGACCAGATGAATGTGTTCCCAGTGCGTACAAGTATATACATAGACTAGTTTATTGGGAATTTGACCATGTAGAGGAGATATTGATGATAAATAAGATATACGTCACAGATTATCTCCACTCATGTATTTGCCATCTTCTGTATGGATAGCTTGCCTAGGATAATTCACGGACGGGCTAATCTATTGTACACCCGAACCTACTATGGAAGTTACAATCACCCCCAAAACCTATCATAAAGTCCTAACTCCCACCAAACATTTTCAAGTAGTTGCAACTTGCAATCTACCCCAAACTATTTTAAAAACTCAATCAGAAATTCCAAAACAATAAAAAATTTGGGGATGGTACACATGTCACCCTCGAAATAAAAATAAAAGTAAATAAAATACAAACATTTTTCAAGAATGACAGAAATTTTAAAGACATTAGTAATTATAAAAAATTATGTAAAATAACTGGAAAAAAATTAAGAACAAATCATTAAGCATGTATTTGTGCTTTCAAAGATTGGGATTTTTTGACATATCATTGTCTTGTTTACTGATGCAGAGCTGTTGTGGATCATAGCGTTGGGAAAGATCTCCCTTCTGTTTCTGTTGAGCGATTTGAGAATCTGCCTGGTAGAGGCCTTTTTGCAACAATATCTGGCATCGAGGTACTGAATTCTTGATTTCTAGAGATCTCTAATTCATCATCGTAGTATACAAACTTTTAAAGACCATGAACTTTTAAAGACCTTTTGCTTAAGCCAATGGGTTTTGAGATTCAAAAGCACTTGTAATGTTGAATTGTTTCGAGTTCAGCAACTTGTTTCATCTTAAGTATACTTGTGCAAAGTACTCTGATATTGATCCAATCTGAGTGGTGTTAGTCATTTGATAACCACACTAAATGCATTCTGTTTGCTATAGACAGGATTTGGAAGTGGTAAACCCATGAAAGCTTCTATAGGTTCTGTTGAGTACATCACTTCTCTTTTTCAGTCAGCCGATGACTCGAGAAAAATAAAACAGGCTTTTAGCACCTCGTCGTATGGAGAAGACTTTGTCCGTGCTGCTCTTTCAGTCAACAATAAGGTGATTCTTTATCTTTTATTTGGAAAGCATAAATGTTTTATATGCCTTCCTGCTACTCTCAAAAGCTAAATAGTTCTTGTTATCTTTAAATTGGAAGGAGAATCACATTTCTGCAAGCACTGACGAGCTGACCAACCTTTGTGTTCATTGACTTTACTCGCTGAAAATTTCCATAAGAAAAAGAGGTAAAAACCAGTGTATAAGAAAAACAAAATGAACCAGGGGATTAAAGAAGAAATTAAGTTTCTTGCAAAAGGCCAAAACTTGTGCAACCATAATGCTGGACTTGTAACTTAATATGCAACTATTATGTGATTACACAGCAGCTGTCTGAGCTGGGTAAATTGTTAAATGTTAATGCATTGTCTGAGCATTAGTATCTCTATTGGTAGTTCATAATGTATGCAAACCTTTTAATGTGGTGTATTAGTGGGATTAAGGAAAAATAAATGATTTGGGCTGGTATAGTGAGAACCATGCAACTATATTAGATGGTTTAATTTAATGATTTGGTAAATAAGGTGGATAGTGAACTTAAGTTGTGTGGTTCATTAGCAATAATCCCGACCTTTCCATTCAGTTTCTTCCCCTAATCTTTCCTTGGTTACCCAAAAATGATTAGCTCATAGTATTACATATGCTGCAGGTGACACTATTTCATTTTGAAGATAAGCCTCGAGCTGACTCTTTAGATGTCATAAAATCATTGCAAGATGATGGAAAGCTTCGCGTCATGATGTTAACTGGTGACCATGAGCTGAGTGCACGGAGAGTTGCGAATGCTGTGGGTATCAAAGAAGTTCACTGCAGCCTAAAGCCGGAGGATAAACTCTATCATGTGACCAGCATTTCAAGAGATACAGGTTTGACTATGTATCCTTTATTAAGATACATGCATACAACAGTTTTCAGTTTAGGAGCTTAATGCATAATGCACTTTCAAGTGTACGTTCTCTTATTCTTTTCACATTCGGAGTCTCATTCAGCTGTTTTTTTCAAATGGTTTGGCATTCATTCAGCATCGTTTCTCATGCAATTTACATTCAATTTGTATCTTTACGAAGTACTTCCTCCGCCCCGCCCGATGTTATCCATTTTGCAATTTTGGGTGTCCCAAATAATGTTTCCCAGGCAATTTATCCTTGAGCTA
Source organism: Plantago elongata (assembly GCA_036897095.1). Lineage (NCBI taxonomy): Eukaryota > Viridiplantae > Streptophyta > Magnoliopsida > Lamiales > Plantaginaceae > Plantago > Plantago elongata. The sequence goes on from JAYMSP010006711.1 coordinate 4,836, forward strand.
TAATAATATATTTATTCAACTTTCTCAAAATATCACTCATTATTTTATTCAAAAGTCAACTTAAAATATTCCAACACTCAAACCCACTATTATTATTTTATTCAAAAGTAATACACCCTTATTTTCCTCACTCCAAAAGTAAACGGGTAACATCGGATGGGACGGAGGAAGTAGTAGTAATCATAGTTATCGATACCGGATAGCGGCGCAGAGCGAGAGCAGAATGGGCGCTATTCGATGTTTTGAATATACTTGTCTTAAATATATATGATGTTTTTATTTTTAACAAGTACCTAAAAATTCATTAAATTGATAATAATCAAAGTTATAATAGATAATTCATAATAAGAAACGATAAGTAATTATCAAATTCAACAAAACTAAGCAATAAAACAGATCCAAACAGAAAAATCAAAAAGAGAAGATGAAGAAAGAAGAGGAACATAAAAGAGGAGTAGCAATCCATTCCCTCTAGTCAGAGATTGACCTCCGCCGCCGACGAAGAGCCACCTCCACAGTCACCGGAGAAGAGGGGAGGAATTGACGAAGCAACTTTACAATATGGCAGATACCCAAAGGTAGGAAGAGAGAAACCGAATAGTGGTGGCTGTTACACCTATTAGTGTTAGTAAATGGGGGGTAAATTTGTAAATTCCGCCCAAAAACCCTCACTAATTCCTCTTAATCCGCACTTAATCCCTCTTAATTTGCCAAAAACCCTAATTGCGGGACATAGCGGGCTGTAGTGGCCGCTACAGACACTTCTTCAATTTTGTCCACTCCGTCGCGCCAAGAACGACTGAGCCTCTTGGCGGGGGAAGCAGTGCAATTGCGGCCGCTACGGCCGCAATTGACTACTTTGGTAGTAATACCACGTTTATATAATCGTGTTTATAAGATAATGGTCGTATTTAGAGTAAGAAGATTATATGAATAAGGGGAAGCTTTTATTGAGAGGACTCAAATACAAGTAGTAGTAGGATACAAACACACTTGCTACACTTGCTAAGCTTGGTTGTGATCTATGCTCAAGTCCTTATTTATTTATAGTAGTAGTCCTAAGGATTATCCCAAGGTATGGATATTCCTTAGATATTAAGATACGATAGTGTCACTTACTATTACATATTAGTGACACTACTATTGCACATTAGTGGTACTACTACTACATTTGGTGACACTTCTAGAATACTTCTACATAAGTCTTTTCCCTTGTCTCCAAAGAGAGTTGTTTCTGCCGCTAATCATTAGCTCTTCCTTGTCATTTTCCTTGTTATTTGAAACAACTTCGGATACGTACATCTTGTGACCTGGAATATATATTTTCATCTTGAATTTCTTTCCTTCTACCCAATATATCGGATGGTCGGGTCTTGTCATTGGCCATTTGTACTGCTGGTGAAAGCTCATGAGTGCTTACCTGATTTCTTCAATATCCGCGGGATATGCTTCTCTGTTGTGCCAACTTTACGTATATAGGCAAAGAATCTTTCATCAATAGTGCTTTCTTCAATTTCATTGAGTGTTGTCAGAGTACTTGCTCTCTGGTGAAATCTGGATCGTTAAAAACATCATCAGTGTAGCTTGCCTTATCTTTGCTTCATAATGTTTCTGAACAGTGACACATGATCCTGTTGAACTTGAGTTGTAATGATTCTGAATGTGACCATTACGTCCATTCCTTCTTGTGCTCTCATGTTAGATACTGTAGCAGTTCACTTTTATGAATGATGACTCCAATGGTGTAGAGATCTATCTGCTAAGTACCATAGCAAAAATTACATCCTACCTTGGACAACAGTCTTCCATCTCTACCAAGGGAAATCTAGAACCCCATCAAAGATGTAATAATCAAAAACTCATTTGCATCCTCCTATTCAGAGTTCCTCACCAAACATACCTCACCACTATGGAAATTTCAGATTTCTTCATATCCTTGCCCTTAAAAAAGAATAAAGACATCAAACCAACCAAGCTAGCCACCCTGGAATGAATCCAAACTATTATAACATAGCACTTGAAGAAGTAGACCAGCTCCAAAGAGAAGATCTCATTGAACCTACTACATCACCATGGGCATGTGAAGCATTCTATGTCACAAAAGAGCAGAACAAGTTAATGGAAAACTAAGACTAGTCATCAACTACCAGTCACTCAATCATTTTTTTGCGGATGACAAGTTTCTGCAAGCCACCATGTTTCAAGATGTCACGTGGCGGCAAGAGCACATAGAGCACATGAAGGGATAGACGTATTGGTCACATTCAGAATCATTACAACTCAAGTTCAATAGGATGGTGGTGTCACTATTCAGAAGCATTACGAGGCATAGATAAGGACAATCTTCACTGAAGATTGTTTTTGACGATCCATATTTCACCAGAGAGCAATTAATCTAACAAGAGTGAATGGAATTGAAGAAAGCACTATTGATGAAAGAATCTTTTGACCATATATGTCAAGTTGGCACAATATAGAAGCATATCCTGTGGATTTCGTTGAAGAAATCAGGCAAGCACTCATGAGGTTTCATTAGCAGTACACGTGGCCAAAGACAAGACCTGACCATTCAATATAAATTCAGGATGAAAAGATACAGTCCAGGTCACAAGATGTACGTATACGAAGATGTTTCAGACAACGAGAACAATGATACAAAAGAAGATAATGATTAGTTGCAGAAGCCCTCTTTGGAGACAAAGGAAAGAATTATCTATAAGTGTCACCAAATGTAGTAATCGTAGTCAGAGTTATCAATTGTGGCCGTAGCGGCCGCAATTGCACCCATTTCCCCCGCCAGGAGCCCCAGGGCGCGACGTGGTGGCCAACATTTAAAAAGCGGCTGTAGCGTCTGCTACGCGTCATGGCCGCTTCAGCCCGCTAAGCCCCGCAATTAGGGTTTTTGACGAATTAATCCAGATTAAGAGTGGATCAAGGGGGATTATGAGGGATTTGGGGCCAAATTATAATTTTGCACCTGTTTGCTAACCCTAATTAGGGTAGAAACCAGAACAGCCACCGGCTGTTTCTGTTTCTTTCTTCTCCGACTGATCTTAGATTTGGGTATGCCAAATAGAGAAACTTGCTCACTTCCTCCTCTCTTCTCCGACAGCGGCTGCTCTCCGACAAAGAGGATATTAATTGCATATGTTCTTTCTTCATCTTTCTCTATTCTTTTTTATTTGTCTGTTCTGATCTGTTTTGCTGCTTACTTATGTTGAATTTGATAAATACTTCTTGTTTCTTATTATGAATTAATCTATTATGACTTTGTTTATTAGTAATTTCATGGATTTTGGGCATTGTTGCATGTTTATGAATAATACGAGCACTATATAATTCTCATACAAGCATGTCCAATACTTCGAATAGCGGTCATCCCGCTATTCCACTATCCCGCTATAGGGGGTCGTCCGCTCCGCACTCTATCCGGGATCAATAACTATGATAGTAGTATCACTAATGTGCAATAGTAGTGTCACTAATATGTAATAACTAATATGTAATAGTAAGTGACACTATCCTAATATCTAAGGAATATACCTTGAGATATTCCTTAGACTAATACTATAGATAAGGGGCTTGGGCATGACACAACCAAGCTTAGCAGGTGTGTTTGTATCCTACTACTACTTGTATTCGGTCCTCTCAATAAAAGCTTCCCTTTGTTCGTATAGTTTCTTACTCAAAATACTACCATTCCCCTATATAATAAACATGATTCTATACAAACCTCCCTATGTGGTTTTACCTGTTATCTACTTTGTAAACGTTAACTGAGCCAATCATGTTGAATCTTTGACATGCTGTAAAACACTGGGCATGGGCTTTTTAGTACATGGAATTTAGCTAAATATTCAAAATTACCAAATAACTTGTCCTTTAATAGAGACTATTGTTAAACCTAAGGTGATCTACTCCATCTTTTAATAGAAGATAAACTGTAATGGCTGTAGATATTGTGTAACAGTACAAAAAAGAGAGATTTTAGCTAAGAGTAAAAGGAAACAAGAAAGGCACTGGGGTTTCATCCACCGGTAGCCTGTCAATGTAGAACTCCTGCTCTGAATTTTGAGGCCTTAGCTAATTTGATGGTAGAAAAATATGCATTCCATTCCATCCCCTTCTTGTGTGCAAAACACAATTACTTGGAGATTTTTGTTTCAGCTGAATCTTGATTCTCCTATTGTCTGATTGCGTGATCATGTAAGATCACCATATGGTAAATCAACCAGCAGACCATTAAAGAGTTTCCCACATATTGATTTTTGGCTAATCAGCAGTTGATTAGCCCCATAATGGGGTTGCATATAGATGCGTAATACCTATCTTCTCTAAGTTTGCCTAACTACAGGGGTTTGAATTGCAATTACTCTACTGATCACCCCGTACTTCATTCTATGTCACATCATGATGTTTATTATTTTTGTATGTAGGTGGAGGCCTGATAATGGTTGGTGATGGTATAAATGATGCCCCCGCATTGGCTGCTTCCTCTGTTGGTATTGTTCTTGCTGAGCGTGCTAGTGCAACTGCTGTAGCTGTTGCTGATGTACTTTTGCTGCAAGATAACATCTCGGGAGTTCCATTCTGTGTTGCGAAATCTCGACAAACTACTTCCTTGGTACTTCATATATTTCTCATGATTTCTGTCTGAGCTGTTATGCATTCATATTTTGATAGACAAACATTCAGATCTGGACCCTTAAAGTTTTGCTTTTTTTGCTCATCCTTCCTGAAAAATGTACATAACCACTGATGTATCTGAATATAAGCCAACATGATACTGCATCAGTACAAAATTGTTGCTTCCATCGTTCAACAACTTATCAAAAAATCATTACATTCATCTCCAGTGGTATGAGTATGTAAGAATTTTTCATTTTTAACTTCTAGTAATCATTAACAAACTTCCAAGAATAATAAATAATCTTTCGTAACAAAACGAATAATAAATAATCACCCACAAACAGAACCTACTTTATATTTTTGTCTTTATTCAAATGCAGATCAAGCAAAATGTTACCCTTGCATTGTCTAGCATTGCTTTGGCCTCTCTTACATCTGTTATGGGGTTTCTACCACTTTGGCTAACAGTAAGTATTCCACCAAGAATCTTCCGTTTTGGTGATTGTCTGCAGTTTCTTTTATCATTGCTTATTGATTATATCGTGTACTTGAATCCCATTTGCAGGTACTCCTACATGAAGGCGGAACTCTTCTCGTTTGTCTGAACTCAATCCGAGCTCTACATACCCCAACATGGTCCTGGAAGCACGATCTTCTTCAACTTGTCGACAGGATCAAGTCACTGGTTTTACATTTGAGAAAACGCAGGGATCATCATGGTACAATCCAAGCTTCATCACTGTAATTACAGTCATGCTACTTCTGTTAATGTTGTCAGCCAGTTTTAGGGTTTAGACCTACAAATACTGCAATTGTGAATAATAAATTTGTTTGGACTGTCATTATGTATTATCGGGTCATTATGTTGTTGTTAACTAGATAAATGAGAATTTTAGTTGTTAAATTTTAAGCTTTTATGATAATAAATGAGTATTCAAAATGACCATCTTTTTTGTTATAATCATAATCTTTGCTCGGTTCTCAAAGCTTATTGCTTGTGTTGGGTTAATTTGCTGCTGGCATGGTCTTCATACTTGGCTTAAAATCAACTTATGCCTCTTTATTACCGTAATGGCTAGTTGTTAAATGGATAGTAACATGGGTTTTATATGTTCGCCCCGACTGATAATAGGGCAGTAAATAAAAACTTGACATATTTATTCCGTCAAATTTTAAAATATTAAAATAAAAAAATGAATAATGCAAAAAAAATATTAGTTTATTTTTAAACATATTTTAAATGGTAACTTTAAATTTTTTTATTATTATTTATATTTTTCTAGTTAAAATATTAATAAGGTGACAAGGCGATCGCCTTGGCGACACCCCATCGCCCTTCTGCCTTATAATATATAAATTAGAAAAACAAAAATATCAATCAAAAAATTTTAATTGAACTTCTAAAATATTTTTTAAGGGATAATTACAAAAGCCACCCCTCCTCTTTGGCCTCAGCTCACATAATCCTTTGTTGTTTTTTTTATTACAAATCATTCTAAAAAATGAACTATTTTCTAAAACTAATTACAAACAAACCCAAAAGTCAATGTCGGATTTTTGGGACAGTCAGAGACACACGCAAATGCTGAGTTGGCTTGCCATGTCACGCCGGAGCACACGCAAATGCTGAGTTGTCATGCCCATGTCAGCATTTCCAAATTTTCTCCCTTTCTATTATTAATTCCCTCTGGGTTTATTTGTAATATGTTTCAA
>JAYMSP010006712.1:0-11177 GCA_036897095.1 Plantago elongata
CAAATCCTTCTGCTAATCTTCTGAGTATTACTTAGTCTTCTGAAAAGATAGACTAACACTTCTCGAATTCAAGCACTCTTTCTCTAATCCTACCCAGAAATTATATATAAGATGGCACCCAGAAAGACCTCATCCAAGAGCTCAGCTGCAACCGCTTCTTCTGCTGAAAGCAAGGAGAAGATAGGACTTTACAGGTGTTGAATAAGCGTTTGTTGGGTGATTTCAACCCAGTGGATTGGGTTTCCAACCTCAAAATGAATTGGGTAGCGCACATGGTGGAACAATAACTGAATGTGGCAATCACCTCCACTCCTGATAGGAATCTGATTATGAAGATGCTGAAAAAGGCTCATATGAAGAAATTCCTCTGTGCCACCCCTTCTGGATTATCTCCAGTTGATGTCCTAGAGTTTTACAACTCTTCCCAGGTCTACATCAAGATTGTAAATGACGTTGAAGAAAGGTTCATCAAATCGAAGGTTCAAGGTGTAGAGATAAATCTTGATTGTGATGCTTTCTGCAATATCATTCGTCTCAGATGACATGGGACAAGATGGGAGATAAACAAAAGGAAAAAGGACTTGATCTCTTCAGTCAAGATACTATTTGAAGAGGCTGCAAATGACCAGATAGAGGACTGCCCCTCATCTTTCACTCTGGGATATATCAAGACTCGACATTTGTTTGAATATTGGAACGTGCTCGCCATCATTCTGCATAGATGCTAGGATGGAAACAAAGGAGGCATTGACCAAATCAGCATAGAGAGATGGATGATAATGGTCATTCTCCAGAAAGAGCTGAAGAACAGAGACAACCTCTTTAACTGGGGGAAGTATCTGTTCATGAAATTTGTGAACAGGGTCAATGAATTTGAGCCCTAAATTATCAAAGGCGGTGCAGACACCAAAGCCAACATGCACTATGGCCTGAAAATTTGCTACATTTTAGTGAAATGTGGAGTTTCTCTTAGAGAGCACAAGGAAATACCAGTAACCAACTCTATGTATAGACATGCATATAATGATGCCTTGAAGCAAGTAGCCAAGGATGAGTTGGTTGCTCAGAGCGAAGGTGTACCAGAAGAAGAGGTACAAGTTGAGGTCTCAATTGCGAAGAAACCAAGGACCAACAAACCAAGGTCTAGGAAGAGGATTCATCTTGTGATAGAAGAAACTGTTCAACCAGAAAGGGTAACTCAGGAAGTTGAATCCCAGAGACCACTTCCTGCTCAGAAGGACTCCAGCTCAGATAGGAGATCCTTGAGCATACGCAAAATGCCATAAGTTTCAGTAAGTGAGCACAACTTGATCGATGAATCGGTACCAGACCTCGACTTAGAGTCTGATAATGATGATGTGACACTTCTTCTTGCTCTCAAGAGATCAAGAAAAGAAACTCATGGTTGAGCCTCTAGATCAGCTTCACTGCCTCAGATAGCAAAGGTTGCACAAGATGCAATCCCATAAAAGATAGATGAAGAAGTCACACACCAACAGGAAGAAGAAGTTTTGGTGAATGATGATAGGTTGATGGAAGATGCTGACATTGCTTCCACAATCAAGTTGCCAGCAACCTTCATTGCTGAAGAAATTCCTGCAACTGCGCAGGTTCCTCAAACTTCTAAAACGGGTATTCATAACGTTCAAGCAGAGGAAAGGTTCGAAGTACCAGAAACTTCAAGCCATGAACGGAAGCCTTTGTACCTGAAGAATAACAGGTAAAAAAAGTGGTTTGTATCTAACTTGTTGGACATTTTTAATGCTTAACTTGTTACTCATAAGCTTTGTTTGTTACAGGCTTTCATGGAGACCACATAGATGGGGGAAGACACTGCACCCGCCTCTCTGAATGGAGAAGAGGTTCCTTCAACCTCCAGTGTACAAGAAACACAGCCAGAAATGCAGGTAATAAATTGTCTTTGAAAAAAACAATTTTATACTTAGAAAAACTCTTGTATATAACTAACTCCAAGTGTCTCTGAACAAGCAATAACTGAGAAAGAAGTAGAAGTGATGGAAACATCACAAGTCCAAGAGAATCCAGAGGTTGCAAAGCCTTCTGAAGAAATTGCTCCTGGGCCTTCTGTAGTGGAAGTATGTAAAACATGACCATTGTCATTCTGAATCTCTTGAACACTATTTCAAACTTCTTAATCAAACATCTTCTTGGAATAGGTTTCTACTAATGAAAAGGTAGTTGAGGAATCTCTGGAAACCTCCGCAGAACCTTTGGAGATAGACCAGGCGGTTATATTCAAGTCTCCATAAAGAATGCTAGAAGCCGCTCAGGTTTCTGAAAGACAAGTCTCTGAGCTTCCTAAATTGGAAGTAAGTGAATTCTCAGAACTTCTTATCTTTCATATCTTTATGTAATCAATCTTTAAGTTTGATTTTTGTTCTCAGGTTTGAGAAGAAAGAATGGAACAAGAGGACTCTGTCACTCCTCTGGACCCAGTATCTGAAGCACTAGTTGCTCAAGAAGAACAAGTAGACGAGCCTAGTGTTGACACACATGTATGCTCAGAAACTTAAACTTCTCTTAAGCTCAGATAACTGCAAATTGGTTTGAATAAAACTAATTTGAAACCATTTCTTTCAGGCTCAAGAATTACAAGTTATCGACGTGGAATCTCCACTCGATCTGAAGAAAATATTTCCGATGATCACCTTGAATCGACATGTTAAATGCTTCAGCAATGGCAAAAGCTCAGAAAAACTGATCTTACGGAGCTTGCCAAGGTGATTGACAATAAAAAATGGAGGGCGCGAACTTTTGATCTGGAGAACTATATTCATGGTTCTTTCTCAGAGTTCTCCTTTCACCAGATGATGGATGAAGACTTTGTCTACTCTCTAAGTGAGAGGCTGATGAACGCCTTCAATGAAGTTAATGAAGTGACCAAGCAGGAAATGGCTCTAAATCCAGTACTGCCCCAGACGCTCAAAGTATACCCTTCTGAGCAGGAGGACGTAATGGGCAGCGGATTGAAATAATTAACTTGGTGTCCGATGAATGTGAAGGTGATGATAGTGATCACCCAGATAATGATGATGATGTCCACCAGGGACAGGTGGAATGGGACAAGGAGAAGCCAAAAAGGATACTCCAACTGCTGATGATTCTTCTCAATGGTATCCACCTACATCAAATCAATCACCACCTCCAGCACAACAAGATGGTCAATCCCAACATGATCAAAAACAAGAACAACAAGCCCATCCCTTTGAAGATCTGAAGGTTGTTAAAGCTAGAGTCACAAGACTCAGAGAGCTGTTGGAAGAAGAGACCAAGCTCAGACAGTAGTACCAATCACTTTGAAGCCAAAGAAGCTCAATTACTGATGCTTGAGGCAGAACTTTGAGTCTTTGTCTCACTCTTATGTATGTTTGAGTCAGTCAATCATGACTATGGAGGAAGAAAAAGAGAAGCCTACCTAGAAAGGTAGAGGAGGGAAGAGAAAATAAGTTCCCTCCACAAGTCAAGTTCCAGAGCAGGACATGCCTTATGAAGAACCAAGAACAAGTTTAAGAAGCACAATAACTAGGGGTTTCAAGGCCCTTGTTATATATGAAGGAATTAAGCCTTCTGAAGAAAAGGAAGAAGGAGAAATAAAAGACAAAGAGGAAGCTTGTAAGTCTCCACTCAAGAACTACAATAATGATGATGAAGAGACTGACATAGATGAGCATCCACTTCACAGGAAGAGAATAAGAGTGGAAAGCCTATCTGAAGCTCCTCTGGATGAAAATAGAAGAACTCCTTCTGGAATCACTAAGTCTACTCAAGGTGGAACTTTCAGCAAAAACCCCAGAAAGCAAGTAGAACTGGAGAAAGGTCCGAACAGAAGAATGGGTAGGAATATGCAGTTTGGTAGAGTTCAAGAAGAAGAACAAGAAGAGAGACCAGCTGCTACTCAGATTGAGTATGTCAAAACCAATGACAGTCAATCATCCTACATATGCATACATCTCCATAATGAGTACTAGATTCTTGAGCTACAACATCTGCTATTGAATAAGAAGTTTCCAGATCCTATCTATATGCAAATGATGACATTGCATACTGTGAAGAAATTTACAAGTATTTTGAGTTATCTTTGATGAAGATTAATCATCCTTGGATGTGGGTAAAGTACTTTTGGGTCAAGAACTTTGTGAAGCCTAAGAAAGACTATCTGGAAAAACATGAAGACCCAGACAAAGCTTACAAAGAAATTTGTGATTTAGCCAGAAAGACAGAGCTCTCTGTCAGAAGGTTACTTTATGAATATGTTGAAGCCCTGAGGAAGGTTGATCCCCATTGATTAAAGATGTTGAAGAACTTAAGGTTTCTGAACCTGAACACTTGAAGACTAGTTCATTAGGATGTTTACTTGGAGCTTGGACTCTCTTGTTGTCCTAATTTACTTAGTATTTTGTAATGTTGCTGACTGTATTTATTTGTAATACATTTGTAAAAGTTATTTTATAAGCTGTAATGTCTTTCTGTATATCATATTCTCAGAAATCATATATAAGAAGATAACTTGTCAGCAAAGATCACTTTTTGTGATTTGGTTGATGTTTACTTTCTGCACTTAATTTATTTGATTGAATATATTTTGAAATAATTAAGTGGTGTATGGTTTTCAATTCCATGTTTGTAATAGGACTTTAAGATAGTCATGGGTAACTGATCAAAAAGGGGGGAATTTGTTAGGAATATCTTTTAGTGTTTTTGATCAATCACCATGTAACCTATCTTTAGTACATAAAGATGGCTAGTACTTTCGGTTTACTTGAACATTGTAAACAAGAAATCACTTAATATGTTAGTCTAGTTAAACTTATATTGGGATTGATTAGGTCTCTGAATGTAATTTTTATGTTTTGAAGAAGGCCATGACGAAGGATCCTAGAAATGGAGTTTAATCGAAGATTTGAAGACTGGAGATTGCGCGAGTTTAATGAAGAGATAAATGATTAGTCTCCTCAGAATGACTATGTTCATAAAGTAGTTTAATGGTGCATTTGGCACGTTACACCTCTCTGGAGATATGTCATTATTGAGTCAAGGAGCATGCTAGCTTTCAAAAAGGCACATGTGTTTGTTGAGACTACAGGACAAGAAATGGTACAATGTATTAATTACACCGGCTGAAACCTCGCTCGAGCATGCCCTCTCTAAAAAACGAGATAGTGACTTCTGAGTACTTATTTCGAGATATCAACGGATTGAATTCTGAGAAGCTCTAACGGATACTATTCGAATGACTCTCAAATTCATCTATAAATATCAACACTTAGAAGCTGAGAAATACACACATAGGAACTACGTTCATACTTTCATATCAAGCAAGTATTCTCTCAAGCATTCATACTACAATTCTCCAATCTTAAAGTTACGACCATACAGCTCGAAGAATTACTAGTGGTTCTAAGTGTCCTGAACCTTAACAAGAGTTTGATTATCTGTGAAAGAGTTGAACACTCAGATACTCTTTCTGGTTCATTCTCCAGAACAATCTTCAACACTTGGTTCAGAAAGGAGAATCCTTCCATATACTGAACAAGTATATTAAGTTGTGATTTCTTCTCCAACTCTCTGGATAAATAGCTGAAAAGTTATCAAGAAAAAGCTTGGAGTACAGGAAGTACTTGGTTTGGAAAATCAAGAAAAAGCTCCAAGGTTATATTAAGTACAGGAAGTACTTGGCTTTAGAAGCTAGGGAACAACTCAGGGGGGAAATTTGTTTGGGAACCATTTGTTTATAAGGATCTTAGAAGAGGATACATTGTAAGGAGAACTCAATTATCTGTTCAAGTGGATTCTAGGTCTCAGAAAGGTCGAAGTGATCTAGTTGGTGAATTACGCCACCTCCAGAAACCATTATAAGTTGATGTGTTATTTACTTATTGTATTTACATTTCAGCATCACACACACGCATTAATACGGCAAAGCACATTAACGTTTATCTATCGCTTAAAGTCTTCCGCTCTCTGAATCTAAGTATCAGAAACCTTCTGAGAAAGACTGTTTCTCGACGAAAGTTTGAAAAGACTATTCACCCCCCCCCCCCCCCAGTCTTTTCCTTTGCCGTTATTGGACCAACAGTGAGCAATAGCTGAAAATGTTGATTCTCTATTTGGTTGTTTTATCTCAAACATAGAACCTAAAATTATTGAAGATGCATTAAAGGATCAAAGACTAGATCTCTGCAATGCAAGAAGAGTTGGATCAATTTGAGAGAAACAAGGTCCGGCTAGTTCCATTTGTAGAAGGAATATATGTGATTGGAACTAAGTGGGTTTCAGAAACAAGATGAATGAGTCTGGTGAAATAACCAAAAACAGAGCAAGGTTGGTTGCCAAGGGATTTACCCAGACTGGAGGCTTAGTCTTTGATGAGTCATATGCACCAGTTGCAAGATTTGATGCAATCAGACTATTTCTAGCGTTTGCAACTCATAAAGACTTTAAAGTTTACCAGATGGATGTTAAAAGTGCATTTATGAATGGAAAACTTGCTGAGGAAGTCTATGTTGATCAACCACTAGGCTTTGAGGTTTCCTCAGAAAGTAGGATGGTCTATAAATTACAAGGAGCTCTGTATTGATTGAAACAGGCTCCAAGAGCATGGTATGACACTTTGGCCAAATACCTTCTGGAAAGTAGTTTTAAGAAAGGTGAAATTGATAAAACTTTATTTACCTTAAGTCATGATGGGAAACTACTTTTAGTTCAACTATATGTTGATGACGTTATATTTGGATCTAAAGACAAGCAACTTTGAGATGATTTTGCTAATCTCAAGAAAAGCAAATTTTAGATGAGCATGATGGGAGAATTGAATTATTTCATATGATTGCAAGTCAAGCAACTCAATGATAGAATATTCATTAGTCAAATGAAGTATGCAAAGGATATGCTCATCAAGTTCAATCTAAAGCCTTCATAAAAGAATGCTAAGATACCTATGAGCATATGAACCAAAATGACTTATATTGAATCTGATAAGAGTGTTGAAGAACATAAGTATAAGAAGTTGATAGGTCACTACTCTACCTTACTGCAAGCAGATATGATATTCAATATACAGTTGGTGTTTGTGCTAGATTCCAGACAAATCATATGCAATCACAATACAACATTGCTATGAATATATTAAGGTATGTGAAAGGTACTGTAGAAGTTGGACTGTGGTATCCTAAAAAAAGTGGATTGAGTTTGGTTGGCTACTCAGATGCTGACTATGCTGGATCCATGCTTGATAGGAAATGTACTTCAGGAACTTGTCAGTTTCTGTGCACCAAACTTATCTCGTGGTTTAGCAAGAACAAAACTCAATTGATACTTCTACCACAGAGGCTGGATATATTGTTGCTGGTTGTTGTGCAACTCAGATATTATGGATACAACAACTCAGAAACCATGGACTCAATGAAGAGAAAACTCCCACTTTCCGTGACAACATAAGTGCTATTGCGATTATTCAGAATTCAAAGTTCCATGCTAGAACTAAGCACATTGATGTTAGACACCACTACATCAGAGATCATGTTGAGAAAGGTAATATAGAGATTCTAAAAGTTGTAACTTGCAGAAATCTTCACTAACCCACTCCAGGAAAGTAGGTTTTTAACCTTAAGACATAGTCTTGGGTTAATGGAGTTGCCCCAAGAACCAAAGAAAAGGAAACAGGTTTCTGAAATGGGTATTCAGATAACCTATATGAAAAGAAGGATGTAAGGTTTCTGAGACTTACGACTCAGGAAGCCTATGATCTTCTAGAAATAGGAATTCAGAAAGACTGTTTGGTATATAGTCCATATGTATATAACACTAGAACTCAATTACTATGGACATGTTAATATCCAGTGGTATTTTCTGAAACAGTGAATTCAGAAAACCATTTAAGTCATGAAGTAAGGGGGGACAACTAGTCCTACAAAGTACATAATTCTGAGAGTCAAACATGATTAGGGTTTTGTGTTTTATCATTTTTTTTGATAAATAACATAAAACAAGACTTGTTCTCTGAATAATAAGACCAAAGGTTTTAAGTCTCTCACACTAACAGTGACTTATTGTAAGGCCCCGACCTAGACCGGACGTCAATGACAATGTCAACTCCCAAATACTTCGATATATAAAATACTAATTATTACAAACCCGAATATAATTTAAGATTCAGTAATATAAAGAAAACCCACGTCTTAGCACGTGGAAGTAGCACAATTCTACCTTCGACCAGTCAGCAAATCTACTTGAACCCTTCCTCGTGCTCTTGTCCTGGGAAAAACATTATGGAAACGAGAGAGGGTCAGTCATACGACTCAGTGAGGATAATCAAGCATGCATGAAATGCGTGTATGAACATGTTCAATGTAGCAATCCACCTCGTCAACTAGTCATGCCTTTATTTTAAAAGACAGGAAAATAGAAATAAAACAGATAACGTGTTGTTTGATATTCCAACTTCTTCATGGCATAATTAACATGTTGTTTGTTATTCCAGCTTCTTCATGGCATAATTAACATGTTGTTTTGATATTCCAGCTTCTTCATTGGCATAATTAACGTGTTGTTTGATATTCCAGCTTCTTCATGGCATAATTCATAATCATGCTGCAAGGCACATGCCCCAGCTTAACAATATACATATTCATCTATAACATATATGCCGACAATGTCGACCACTTTCATTTTCAAAATCAACTAGCGGGTGGTTACTTTCAAAATCATTTTCGTGCAATGCATGCATTTCATGTGGAACAATGAAACAAGATCATAATGCAAATTCAGGATATATCATGAGTGGTAGATTAACAAACTAGGACAAGACATGTGCAGAATATCGGTTTCACTAGGCTCGGTATCAATCTAACAATCGCAATTAGTACTCGAGTCGAGTTAGTCAGAGTGTCGGCGCGTAGGTAAGGTGGTTTCAGACAGATAGCTCATAATCAGAACGGATACAAGATTTAAGACAAAGAAAGAAGGTATTTTATCCTTTCCTAGGGCCTGATGCCGAAAGCCAATCATCACACACCTTCAAAGTCTTGCAGATCATCTAGCTCAGTGTCTCCTGATACACAGATAAAATATCCTCAACGTTGACGCTAAAGTTAATTAATTAATTCCCCCAACTGTTATCCCCAATTTCCGAAATAACCAAATCAGATATATGTGCAATCATTTAGTAATAAGCAGTTCTAATCTTCGACAGTTACTCAAGTAATTTATTTATGCTTCTGCTATACAACCTTTATCTCTGGTCTTTTTACTTCATATAATGCTTATTCAGCTTAACAAGTTTCCAATAACTAATTATACAACATGCATTTCCAATTCTTGACTATTTCGACCAACTTATTCATGCAGTTATAAGTTGCTAGTTTGACGCATACATTTAATATGACAAGATATCCTTCATCATACACCCTTTATTACGAGTAATTGACTTAGATTGCATCCTGGCCTAATATTTTACTAACTTCGCAAGTTTATACGCATTTTACACTATAACTACCAACATATAAGCTTATTTTACTCCTGAAAACCATCCTCGTATAACTAATTCCCTTTCGTCATTACCGAATCATACCTTTACTAGTTTAGCTAGTGACGCTGCCATTTTATCCTATGCAACAGGACAACTCTCACGCAATCCATTTACCACTATGTTCTCATTATCCTACGACTTTTAACCTCTAGGTTGCAATCATTAACATAACACTGCCATATATCCACTAACTATTGCCAATGCTTGCGACACACCCTTATCTAGCATATTAACATACTCCGGCTTAATTTTTCTAGTTGCAGATCGTAAAAGAACACCAGCCAACCAACGACATCACTAACCAGCAGCCATTACAGTTTATCACCACTATTCATATCTTAACAGTATGCCCAATATATTCAACGCATCCACCATATTTTATCACAACCAACTAACAGTGATTCAATTCCCTTTTCGACTCACTATACTACAGGATGTCACAATCCAAGAATTACCGTTTGCTAACATTTCCAGAAGTACAGTATACCATAATTAATGTTTTACAACAAACAATTGACTAACAGAAATCACAGTAGACTAGCAACTACAGAAGTACAATATCCAGCAACTAATCAGGAATCTTCGTATTCAACAGCTAACAGGAATTACAATACACACAACTAATAGAAATTTCAGTGCACCAAGCTACCCATCCCCGATAATTAATTCACTACGTATTAACGAAGACTAACCGGAGTCGATGGCGGGATTCGACGGTGGCGGCGCGGTGTTGCAGAGCAGCGAGTGAGAGAGAGAGAGAAGGAAAAGAACGAAATTGAAGTGGAGTTTTCTTTCCGTGGTGTGGGCGGAGGAGAAGGAGTCGGCCCGTATATATAGGCCGAAGCCGTCGATGTGGGCGCGAGGGAAGACAACACGCGGCGCCCATGCGCCTGTTGTCGCGCCAGGTGTCCCGGCCGATCGGAGAGCGGCTCGGTTCAGGCGGCAACCGATCGAGCGAGGTGGAAACCGGAGTGGAGAAGGGTCGATACGGTGCGGTTTCAGCACGAGGTTGGGTGGTCCTTAGCGTGGGTTTGCCGGCTCCGGCACGGGCAGTCGGCGCGAGGAGCGCGGCAGAGAGAATTGGGCGCGGAGCCGGGTGATTTGGGGGAAACGTGGGTTTGGGCACGGCGTGGTTTGGGAGAATGAGGAAGAAATCGATTATTTGGGGAGTATATTGGTCTGTTGACTCTTTTATTTATCTGGCATCTTCTGGATCTCCAATGGCTCGTAATTAAATTCCAAAAAAATGCAAAATTGGTTCCTAGACGATCCTTGAGTCGAACTTAAGCCATACAAAAATTAAAATAAACATTTTTATTTTATTATTTTATTATTATTTTATTACTCGTTAATATTTTTCTGATGTTTTCGCGCGACGTTTAATGGTTTTAGATTTACTCCAATATTTATATTTTAATTTAAAATGCTAGAATTTAATTCTTAATAATTTTCTAATACGTACCAAGATTTTGCGGCTTTTACACTCTCCCCCACTTTAAGGAATTTGGTCCTATAAATTCGACTTATCCTCGGTGAATAAATAGGGGTATTTTTCCCGCATGTCAGCTTCCTTTTCCCACGTCGCTTCTTCTATAGCGTGATTTCGCCATAGGATCTTAACCAAAGGAAT
>JAYMSP010006713.1:0-11174 GCA_036897095.1 Plantago elongata
AGTTCTTCTTGCATGTCATTGATCCAATGAACTTCTTTCAGAGCTTGAATCACATTCTTAGGTTCTATACTAGAAACAAAACAAGAGGTACGTACCTGGGCACACATAGTATCTGTATATATGTTTGAATTTACCATCTTTTTGTAGTCAACTCGTAGTTTGTTCCGAGTTTTAACTCCAGCAAACAGTTCACCTAAGACTTGAGTTGATGGATTGACCTTGCGGATTCTTGATGGAGGATCACGCTGAGCATTGTCACCAGTAAGATGTTCTTTCAGTTCAGATTCATCTCTCGGTGTTGCAGGGGGTGTATCGGGAACAGTTGCAACAATTCATTTACTAAATTACAATATAAACTTGTGCGCATCTTCTGGAGATGGCATGTTCAGTTTAACTTTAAAATTTGTGTTTAATATACGTGTATATTAATCATGTTCTTGAATAAACGATTTCTCGTAAAGCTGATAATATTACAATTACTCACACTGAAGTTGAAAAGCTCCTTCAATACAAGTTTCCTGGACTCTAGGTATATATATAGTGATCATCAGTCTAGACTTTAAACGAAGAGAGATCACACTAATCTTTGGCTTGCTAGCAAGTAATATAAGCCGTTGTCCCATAATCATGATATTTGGTAGGAATTTTTTTCCTCCCCAAATGTTGAATCCCCATTATGGACTTTGGTTCTGTTTAGCAAATTAGTTGAAAAGTTAGTTGGTAGCTTTTCAGATATTTTTTTCCTACAAGCTAACTTGATTAACTAATCAGCTAGCTCGTTTAAAAAGTTGTGCGTTTACGTAACGAACTTTTTATTAAAAAAAATTGATGGAGCTGAAAATCTAACTGAAAAGCTAGTGGTAAACATGTCCCTTACTTCGAAAATAATCCCTAAAATGCCTTAGCATCTAGGTGACCATCGACTAAAATTGTAAGGCCACTAGGAAAACTTTGCATGTACATCGATAATGTAATAGCTTAATGTACCACGTCCAAACGTCTATGCAAATCTATTTTCTCTCTCATCTTATTTATCTTTATTGCCCTTTTCTATTTTTTTAACATATAGGGATTGTTTGGGATATAATTTGAGAGGCCTTATCCAAACTGAAATTGGGTTGTTCGTGTACAAAAGTTCAATATGAGTGGGAAGTTGACCGCTCAAGCGGTATGACAAACTTTCTCATCATAATAATATAAAACTTTTTTTAAAAGATCAGTATACTTGAGCAATATTAAAAGTCAACATGAGTGATATGTACAGACCAATATTAATCAAGTTCAGTGGGAAATTCTTAATCATCAGCAGTTTACAACGTAACTAAGTACTTTATCATCTAACCAATATCTTACAAGCTACTTAGAATGCCAATACGTGCTAAGAGACAAAGTAAATATTGCACCTCAGAGATTTAAGGAGTTGATTACTTGATTAGCAATTGGTGGATAGATCTTTTCGGATTGTGAAAAACTGGAGCAATTCAGGCTGATAAGTGATATGGTTTGAATTTGCCATGGCAATCAAATTAAGTCGATTTTGTGTTTTGGTTAGTTTTAAGGGGTATCAATGATACGTTGAATCAAATTAAGTCGATTTTGTGTTGGTTGGTTTTAAGGGATTTTATTGATACGCTGAATCCCACAGAGAATACAACAAGAGGAGTCTCATAGAATATAAGAGAGAAATTGTTCAATAGTCAATTAAAGTATCAAACAGCAAAACCATGATATTAGAATCCCAATAGTATATTATTATTCTCCCCAAAATATTTCCCATCATCAATTCAATGTGTGTTCCCAAACAAGTTCCATTCATGAGGACAACGCAAGTTAAAAATGAGAAAAAACAATCAGTTAACTTGTGCAGTGTTTACAAGTTATGAGGTGATATATATAGAGACCAATATTAATCAAGCTCCGAGGGAAACTCTTCATCAACATTTAACTAAATAATTAAGTATGTTATCATTTATCCACTATCTTACAACCTAATTCATCTTTATCATTCAAGTTGATAGAATGCTGAATACGTGCTAAGATAAAAAGTAAATTAAATTGTACCTCAAAAATCCCAGGAGTTGATTAGCCAGTGGTGGACAGATCTTTTATGATTGTGGGTAGTCGGAGCAATTCGGGCTGATAAGTGTTGTGAAGACAGAGCAACTACTACAGGCAAGTATTTATTGGTTCTATTATTTGATCATCTATAGAATCTAATTCAGTCTATTTTAACACAATCTGACTGGAGAGTGCAACTTGATGGCCTATATATACTTATTAGTGGTGCATATTCCATAACTGTAACAAACATTCATACGTATCTACATTCTTGAATATATCATGAAATAATTCGTTTTCTTAGGATCACTCATAATTAACCTGTGTGTTACTCTAGTATAGATACTGATGCAGACATCTTATATATTCAACTTTGATATCAGCTACATACTAATTTATGGCGAGATCATCAACGTATACAGAGAACTCAAATTATCTATACACCAAGTAGTTTTTTACATTAATCATGCATTTTGAAGTAGGATAACTCGTGTTATGATACATTAATCAACTAAATTAGAGAAAAAAATATGTTGATGTAAAAGCTACTAGTAGCAGTGATTGTGTTGAAATTTGAATGTTCCTAGAAGTTAAAAGCTGTGTGCCTGTGTTACTCACAGTATTACCATTAAAATTAAATATCATGATCATGCAGCAGGTAACCATTGCAACACAACTTAATTAATTCACATTTACCCAATGGAGCATTTTATCTATTTCACAACACGTTATCAGCACGAATTCCTCCAATCTCCACAGACTTGCTCCCATTTTCACTTCTTCTGTAAATAGTTTCCGCAAACCTGAAAGGTACAGTTACCAGTTTATTCATCGGTGTAAAATATCTACAATTCATCAGGAAAAGAACAACAAACAGGTGAATTCGAAACAAAGTACTCAGTGCTGATCTAATCAACATGAACAAAAATTTAAAAAGAAAAAAAGAACGATGAAATTGAGTAAATAAGTAGCTGTGTCTCAGCGGAAAAAAATGAATTCGGCAGCAGATTTTGAGAAAAAACGTACCGCTAGAGGCTCTTTCCTGGTGATTGGAGCATCGGTGGCTGCCAAGGGCGGCGATCGGTTGAAGCCCAAGGTCCGTAGATCAGATGTAGACAATTGACGGAACCAGTCAACCAGGGTACTTATTTATGTAACTTATTTTACAGGGGTTAAATGCATAATTATTAAAAAGTGACCTTGGTAATCTCCTTCCTTGCAACTCAAACTACACCAGTCTAGACATACTCGGCCCGGGCACATAAGGCCTTAAGACTATACCCACTCCATTGCGCCAAACCCATTTACAGCCCAATTTCCACTCCAATAATTTAATCCACAACCCATTTTGTATCCCGAACCCAGCCCGACCCGTTACAACAAGAGTAACATAAACGTTTTCCTCCATGAACCAATCGACTCGACAGGCGGTAACTCACTCACTCAAATAATCCCCGGCTCAAGTGGAACCTAATAGACCGTTTGGAATCGAATTTGAGTGGCCTTGTCCCAACTAAAATTGAATTTTTTTATACAAAACGTTTAATTTGAATGGGGAGTTAACCGCTTAAGCGGGAAGACATCTTTCTGTTAAAAAAAGTTGTACAAATTGTTATCACTAGGGGAACTTGTGGTGAAAGACCGTTTAAGCGTTTGAACAAGGATATTGTTATTTCTGAATTTATACTAGAAGAGTGAAGTAACACTTATCTTAATGAGTTTTATTGCTTGGAATTCTCAGTACAAGAGTTACGAAAGTTAACAAAGGAATCACACCCATCTCATCTCTCCTATGCGAATACGTTTGGCTGCGCATGAGGTTGACAATTTAAAGCATAATTTAAAATGTATTTTTTCAATTACGTCTAGAGATATATAGGGTATTTTGACTATTATATAATCCAAATATTTTCAAAGTTACCTTTATATGTGCATCAATAAATTTTTTATTTCTATATACATGTTTAAAAAGTAAAGTAAATAATACTTCATCGGTATATATTCATTAACTAATACCACATAGTTAAATAAGCTTTTCAAAAAATTATAATACACTACAAGACATTTGATCTAATACGACTCATACATTTTACGACTCTTTATAAGAGCCGTAAAAATAAACTTAAAAAAAGACATTAAAATAACTTAAAGAAGGAAAAAAATACGACTCATAACTTTGAGTCGTAATTTTAAAATTACAACTCTTAATTTGTACTTCAAACGAAAATACAACGCACCCGTTTTGCGACCCCTTTAAATTTAGATCACTTATTAAGAGTCGTAATTTTTAAATACAACTCTTATATACATGACACGACTCTTTGATGGGTCGTATTAGATTAAAAGTTTTATATTGATGTAATAACTAATTTATCTAGCTGCTCACACCAACTTCAATGCTGGCAAGCTTTAATACAAACTCACTATTGAAAAGATTAACCAAACTTTAAATCGTATGAACTTGTACCCACAAATATAAATTTAATAATATTAGATATAAATGTATATGTTAATGAATGATTAAGGGATTTATGCATGATTAGAAGAAGTAGCATATAGAGTTTGCTTAACAGAACTCCATGAAATCGTTGTACCTCCACATGTAAACAGATAAACTGTTTGAGATCGAGCTTTGTGGAGATTAGATAAATATCCCGCATCGGCATATTCAAATAATTCTGGATTGCTATATTTTGAATAATACATGTCCATATCCATTGTGCCTCGTAAGTATCGCAGTACTTGTTTGACACCGGTCCAATGTCTGCGAGTTGGAGAAGAACTATACCTTGATAGTAAATTAACAACAAAAGTTATATCACGTCGAGTATTGTTAGCAAGATACATCAGTGCACCAACATGGCAGACTTGTTCACTAAATCACTTTCATCATCATCATTTGAGAAATTGGTTCGAAAGATTGAAATGCGGCATCTCAAGGAAGTGATGTGATACTTTAATCAGGGGGGTTGGTTACGCACTGCACTCTTTTTCCCTTGACTAAATTTTTATCCCACTAAATTTTTCTTAATAAGGTTTTAATGAGGCGGTATTTTTCACGCGTACCAACAATCACCAACTCATGTCCATTTAAGGGGTGTATTAGAGATAAATGTACATGTTAATGGATGGATACATAACTTATTGGTTAGTAGAGTAGTGGAGTAGTGGGTAACTCTTCATATGCTCCTAATCCCTTGAATTCACTTTAATCTTGTATAAATACCCCTTATTGTACTCACATTTTATATTTTGGAATAAACTCTATATTATTTTCTTATCTCTTTTTTTCTTAACAAATAAATTATAAATTCGACTTAAATCCATTTAGTTATACCATTAAAATGAATGTATTGATTTTTTCATCCAACACATCAATCGGTCATCAGTAACTTCACTCGGTCCAAAATGTTGAATCTCAGCCACAATGGCTCGATGGTGCCATTTATTCGCATTCTTCCATTATCTTGTATATTTGGGGTCCAATCTCCAATTTACCCACTTGGAAAAGAGAATAGAATAGGCAGCGTGGAAGAAGAATAAAACGCACCCCAACAAAGATTTGTATTTGCCAATTCCCACACGTATTAAAAAAAGTGATTCAACTTCTGATTATTCTGATTCTTCAATCTTTTTCAATGTTAAATTCTAAACACACTAGTATTCAATTAGTACTAAATTGCGTGTCGCGAAAATCTATAATCAAAGGTTGAGATTTAAAAATGTTGTTATGCAGAAAGGTACCAATTCTTCCCCATCGTGTACCTTTTCTTTTCTTTTCTTTTCACCCTATTGACCCTCTGCTTTTGCTTTTCTTCTTGTGGATGATGATGAAAGATAAAAAGATCCTATAGATTAAAGTGCCACTAGCTAGTAGTAACAATGTTTAAATTAGAACAAAGTACTTCATAAACTTTTGTCTTTCATCAATTGAAAACTAGACTCCCAGTCAGACTTGGTACACTTTGTTCAGGCATGTGGCCTGGCTAATCTTCCAAACGATGAATACAATCTTACTAATTTGAATTTAAAAATTCAATTCTCCGAAAGTCCATCTGCTTGTTTGTGTAGTTTGCTAGGTCTGTGGTGTACTTGGAAAACGTCTTGTGATTCGACTCGGACTCGGTCCCTATTGTACATGAGGGGTTATTCTCTTAATCGACCCGTCTAATTACAAGTTGGGACATATACATAGTCATGGAGGCGTGTTGCTAAGATAGTTTGACAATAACTAATACGTACTTTCTAAATGTGATACTTATTAAAATATTTTGACATGGCACTCAAATGACCATTTGAATAAAATTTTGGTAAAATTGTGTTTGGAATTGAATTGAAACGGAGTATTTGAAGTGTATTTTAGGCCAAATCAATATTCAAATGGGGGTACTTAAATGACTGGTCAATCAACCCCTTAACATCATAGTTGATCTCTTTGTACGGCATGTTAAAGTGTCCATAGGATGAGGTAAATCACAGATAATTAAACCGCTCGTAAATTTTACTATTGTTGTTAACCTTATTCTAGAAGGGACATGTAGGTCTTAATTTTCATAACCTTTACTATCATTTTTTCACATAATTATTAGAATCCAAGTGTATGTTCAATCATAAAATCAACTAGTTTTATTACCTTTTCATATCAAGAAGTTGTTAATTTCGGCAAGAGGCTAAAAGATCAATCCAAAGCAATGAGGACAACATTAACAAGGCCCACATTATGATCAGTTGGTCAATCAAAGGTAGATCTGGAACTCATTTTGTTGTTGAAAACACACAAGGAGAGAACTCAAGGGAGAAGCCATGCAGAGTAAATATAATACAAAACAGTGAAAGACGTATCAGAACAGAGTCGAAAATTTCAACAAATACAGCAGAGTAGTAACTTCAGCAATAAGAAACGCATTGTCAAGTCCTATCTCAATAGCCCTCCATCACAAGGAACAAAAGGTATAGCCCTGATCAAATGAGCCTATGGTCATAAAACTGGAAACAATGCTAAGCTAGTGCACCAATTTCCCCTCAACAAATCAACTCCCCAAGCCCCATAATAAGTATAAACTATTTGAGATTTCGAAAATTTCTGAGATTCCTACATAAAAGAAAATTCAACCAACAATTTTATATCAACGAATTGTGACTAAGCCTAAATATTGTCAATATTTTATGTTGTGTTCTTTTCAACCGAAATTTAATAAACTGAACTGAACTAAATTAATTTTTAGTTGAAGATGACACAACTCCACTCACCTAACTAACTAGTCATGAGTCATTTTAGTCCTCATAGTGGCAGTAGTTACTTCTTTCATTGCCATTCCCATGTATACAAGAAGAAACTATTTATTGACTTCCATTTTTGTTTAATAATTAATGAAGAGAGAACAAATTGGCTCGTTTTCATGGGGTAAATTGCCTACACACGCAGCTCTATGGACTGTGGCCAGTAGGGCTGCACAGTGAATTGAATTGAATTCCATCCGATAATTTCGTGTTAACACGAATTGAAAAAACTCCATCCCTAGCCTGATTTGTTAAAAGTGGCTTTGGACTTTGGATTGCTCGTCGATCAGGTTGATCAGTTTGGATTTGGTTAAATCCATATTCATAACAACACATAAGTGAACGTGTGAGGTGTATAGACGGTTTGACAAGTAATTTTAATTAAATGAATCTCATTTAAAATATAATTTATGAATAATAATTAAATGTTAATTCAATTGTGCAATTTATGAATGGTATAAAATTAAATTATTGATTTTTTACCGTTGTTATGTATGATGTATGGTTTTCGTAATTTTTTAATTAATTTAAGATTGGTATAACCATTTAAAAGGTTTACTATGAGAAAGAGAGTAAATTGAGAGAAAATTTAATTGAGTTTTAAATATTAGGTATATTGAAATGAGAAATTTTAATTGAGTTTTGCCCATTTAAATAGTTTATTTTGTGTATAAAATAGACTATTTAAATGAACATTTTTTAATTCAAATCGTTTCCTAATCGGTAACCAAGTCTTAATGCTATTCTAACATTCTATATGTGACCAAATGACATTTTAAACGGATAACATGACAAGAAGTTTCTTAAGTGATAATAAGTGATGATAAAAACGACATGAAAAAGGACATATAGCAATTTATGGGGTCATCAATCATCATATCAGCTCTTATAAAGAGCGTAGATTTGATACACCCATCATATAAGATCATGAATGTGAAGCGGTATATGTTAATTAACATGAAACACTAACGTCTAACATCAAATTACACCATTTGGTCAATATCATGCTACCTAGGCGTGTGTAGGGGGCTGATTGGCATGCGACTTAAATGTCCCGATTTAAATACCTGAATAGTAATCGGAATTATAGTGGAATTGTTAAAATTGTGTTTGGTATAGAATTGTAATTGGATAGGGTATTATTGGTTTGTTATATAGTTAAAGAAAAATGTTGCTACTGTAGAGGCATTTCGATCTTCGGCATTTAAATGCCATAACAAACACAAAATTCCCAAGTAGCATCCAAAAAGGGCATTTGGATGCTACTCCAATCAGCCCCTAAGTTATTGGTAACGGCTCTAAACTTCTAATAGAACTGTTGAGTTTCGATCCATAAGTGTCAGGGTTTCACATACAAATGATTTTTGCAAAGTTTGAAAAACTATAAGTAGGTTAAGATTTAAGATGGAATGAAACTTATAGCAAGTATCCAGTTATTTTTCACAAAACAACTATGAGAAGTATGATTGATTTGGATCAATTTTGAAACGGATCACCAATTGAGAACTTTATCGTTGCATGTAATATATCACTTTCAAAGTTGTTTATGGATAATCATGTTAGCTCAAATAGTCATATTTTGATTGGTCAATGTTTAAAACGTACATTATACTTGGCGCATGTTTGATTTTTGTGGGAATGTAGTTGAAGAATTTCATGAAATTGTTTGTGAACCAAAATTCATGCATTGTGAGGAGGGTTTGTGATGAATTTAATGTTTGATTTCTTATTAAGCATTTATAAATTGAGTTTCGTATTTCGACATTTCCATTGTTTGATTTTGTGAAATGCAAATGGAATTGTTTTTAATGGACTTTGGACCTTTGCTAACATATCACCATTTTCGCCCAATAACTGAAAACGGCTTGGATCCATAAAAAATCTCCCCCAAATTACGAAATTGAGGTTATAAATTCAACATTTCATAAACCCTAGTCCCCAATTACAAATTCAGTGAAACCCTAGTTCATCTTTCACACAAATCACAAATTCTACATGGTCACTCAAGGCACATCGTCTAACAGTAGTGGTTTCGTGACAAGAATGAATAACGAAATGTTGGTGATGGAATTCGATTAGTGTAACTGCGAGCCTAAGTAGATACTCGTTGACGAAATCAACTGGGAGTCTATGCCACTCAAAAATACATCGACAATTATAATTGATGAACACGAAAATATTGAATTCATTAAAAGTAACATTAAAAGTAACCTATCACGTATTGATTCGATTTTAACCCATCATATACACAAATGTACTACTAGTGTAATAAACATATGACGTTTAAGGGTAAATTCCGCTTTTGACGAAAATTCAAACTTGAAACCATAATAAAATTTCATTAAATTTACAAGTTTACATTAAACTCCACATATGATCATGATCAAGCTTCTTTAACTAGTCGTGTAAAAAAGAAATTGATCAATCCATCATAATTTAACTATGCATTCTTATACTCCGTGTAAATTGGACATTGTAATGTTTGGTACTTACTTATTTACCGAACTCTCATATACTTTTTAAGCTTACTGCAAGGGTTCTAGAAATATAAATCTAATTATAAAAACCAACAATCCCTTTTTGAATGTATTTTTTTGTGGTAAATCGGAAGAAGGATCAACGACCAGACCCAAAGTAAGTCCAAATAATATCAAGAAATGCATACGAACATATCAAGAAAATACTTGAAATCTTTAAACTAGACAAACATAATAAGGTGGCATAATGTAAATACATGAATGAATTAACGACTATAACAAGTTGATTTCACTTAGTCAAGATGAGAACATTGTGGTTCGAAATGGCTTAATTCGTCATTACTGTAGTAGCAAAGAAACCCATTTTGAGAATACATGCTCATAGTAGGTATTGTTTTTGTGGAATTGTCTCTCAATTTTACACATGATACACTATTCTGGTTCAAGAAATGGAATTGTTGTTGAACCAAATTCCCTCAATAGATTTTCACTCCAAATAAACACCAAACATAAAAATAGTTGACAAAAAGGTTGGACTTTTCACATTTCCTACCAAACCAAACGACCACTTACTTTTTCAAAATGAATATAAGGGAGTGATTGGTAGGAGTGTGTTTTACATTTTTAATGGTTGACCGGCTTGAAACATGCCGCTTGGTACGAAAATAGAAATCAAAATAAACTCTGTGGCCTGTCAGGCCTCCGCCTAAACACACGCGATGGTGTGTTTTGGAATCACTTCTCCGACTAGTGATTTCGAAACAACCCGTTGAGTGTGTTTTGTGGTACACTTGAATTGTCTTTTATACCCTAAATCTCCCAAATGTATTGTTTCACCCTTGAACCCTACATTATGAGGACACGTGTCAAAATTTCGTTCAATCTAGATATTTTGTTTAAAAAATATAAAATAAATTCTAAATTGAAACAAAAATATAAGTAAAATTATAATAAATAATTTTCTTACTTTTAATATATAAAAAAGTAATAAAAATATATGTATTTTATTATATATAAAATAAATAAATAAAATAAAAATATATTTCAAAAATATGATTTGCTACAATAAAAAAAGACAAATTACTTACTAGAATCCAAAATCCCAATTGAAAGATTATTGTAGCATATTCTGTTTTTTTTTTTTTGTTTTTTTATATGTAATAAAATGTGAAATATATTTTTATATTTTTAAAAATATTTTTGAATTACATTAAACAATTTATACCCAAAACTTTGTCTATTGGAACATATCTATAAAATTTAAAGAATAGATTTTTTTTTGATTTAAAAATATTATTAATTAATAATTTTAAATTTTGATTATAATTTATATAATTTCTTTTAAATTTATAAACCCAA
>JAYMSP010006714.1:0-11173 GCA_036897095.1 Plantago elongata
TATATATATATATATATATATATTTTATTTTTTTTTTAAAGCGGAACCGGAGAAAATAAGTAAATATGACAATGTAAAATTTATTTTTATTTATAACTGGTTTCAATTTAAGATTAAAATTTTATATAATTATAAAGAATTTATTAGTTTATAGAGTATTTCAGAGTTTTTACTGTTTTTAATATAGTTTTAATATAGTGGGAGTGTTTGATTACAAACTTGACGCAAAACACTCCGAATATCTTTTGTATATTCCATCTTTACACTCCACCGGATTGGCTTTTATAACAAATTAGCTATTTTGGTGGCCTCTTACTTTTGTTTCTGAGTTGGTTGTCTATTGAACTAAGATTCTGCTGCTTTTAATTCCCGCATCTAACCCATCTGCCTCCTGCAACATCAATTTAAGATTTCCGATCTGTTGTTGACTTTAACGGCTCCCTTATCTTACATTAATGCATTCATATTTAATCAATAATCCAGATAAAGTTATTAACCTCTCTAATCCTATATTCCTATTCATCTAATCCCTACATTTTCCTCATAATCTATATGATTTCTCATTAGAAAATAGCAATGTTCTTTTATCAACATCTTAGTTACATTATCATAAAACAAGAGTAAGTATTGGTTCTCTTCCATTACAATTTTATGAATTCAAGTGATATAAATTGAACTGAATTTAATATAAAATATAATTAACTAAGTAGAGGTGAACTGAATTATCATTTAAAAAAGAGAATAGAGCTTAATCCTACACTACCATCTCCATCAGTTATAACTCACTCAGTCTTAAAATCTCTGTCACGACAGTATTTCACTTAACTCACTTTGCAATTCTGCACAATTCACTACTCCAACCGTGAGGCTCAAAATCTATTTTATTTTAATATTTCTTTCAAACTTAATTATTCATTTCATTTTCTTTTCTCATTTCCTTTAAACATTATTCGTGAATTGATTTTAAATGTTAATTAATCATAACAAAATTATACATGTATTTTTTCATTAATTGAAAATAAAAATTATATGATCGAGGTACATTACTCCATGTACTAGTCGTGAGAATCTAACGAAAGTAAACAACGAAATTACATAATTTAAGTGCATTTATTTTAAATGTTGTTACTTAAATATTGTACTATACTTGACATTAGATAAGGAAATGAATACACACGGATTAAGTTCCGAAGTATTAAAGAATGACCTCATGGTGCACGTATGGAACAATAGTAGGGATTGTTAATCTAGTTACATCAAGCACCTTTTTTTTATATTTTCTTTTCTACAATCGTACATATTTTTTAAGATATGTATTTCTCTTTTACTAGTACGATTTTCAATTCAAATAATATGTTTATAATATTTTAAAAGTAATGTTTGATTTAATTTTATATAGAATATAATTATTATATATATAGTAATAAAATAAGAAAAGAAATGAATTGATGAATTAAAAGAGAAGAGATGAACAATATACATATCCCATAGAAGAAAAAGTAGGAGTTATGTATTTGCCCAGTTTGACCATATTTGAGTAAGCATTACTTTTTACAAAATTTCCCATATATATGAACAATTATTATGCCAGCACATAAAACACGTATCGTTTTGAAGTAGGCATGTTTGAGTTTGAACACTTATGCCAGCAAAAGAATGAGTGAAAGAATTATGGATTCGAAGTAAGCGAGTAAAATAGTTTGTAGGAGGAATGAACTGGAATTGGTAGACCAAACCAAACAATAGCGCGCGATTGATAAATAAATGTTCATCTATAATCATAATTAATTAATTAATTAATTAATTATTAATGGATGAGAGTGTTTGGTTGGTCTAACAAGGCAAGTGGTCGCAAATCCATATTAAATCACATGCCAACTTAACGAATGCCCCCCCAAGTTGGATAGATACTTGCATACTTTTCTTATCATTCATTTCTTTTCTTTAGGGTTAAAGATGGCATATTAGATTAACTAACCAATACGATATATATACATGGTCCAATACTTTCGGACTGTTATCATACAGCTTTTTATTATTCTTTCCATTCAAGAACTCGAGAGCTGAGATGATTCTATTATTAGAAAGTCCGGATGACTATCTCTAGTGTCACCCTAGTGATATAAAAGCAAGTTTTTGAGCTCAAGTTAAATGATCGGTTTAGGTATTATGTATCCTTAGAATAAACTCAACTCGAACAAACACTTAAAATATTTATAAATCAATCTGATAATAATTTTAAATTGATAAAATGTTAATTATGGATAAAAGAATTTATAACTTCACATCAAATTGTTACATATTTTTATTGCTAGACTTTTATATTTGCAATGGCTTTGCTAGTTTTCAGAGTCCCAAAGTTACAGTGTTGTATTACCTTGATTCACTAAATTTGACATCTAGCAATGTTAATATTTCAATTCGAATTGAGTTATAGTAAAGTGGTGATATTTTCAAATCACAACAATAGCTAGCTCGTTATACATTACCATCATAGTCTGTAATGATATGAATAAAGCTTTATTTTTGCAATATGTGTTGTACAAGTCGTTACTAGGATGAAAAAGACATTAATTTTGTCGATTCTTTGTCATGTTTTTTAACGCACTTCATCATCTATGTCCGAGAAGAAGAAACACATCTAATTACATAGCTAGCCTTATAGTGTCGTCTTCCTTACTTGAGACAGTCGATTAATGACATGCACATTTGCATTAGCCATTTAAATTAATGACGCGAACATTCAAGTAAATGATCACAAAACGATAAAAATCAATGTAAGTTAAATTTACGTAAAGTAAAATCAAACGATCAAAACAAAATGTATACACGTTCATAAGTCACGTCTGCTACGAAAATAAACTATTATTGGAATCCGTACTCATACCCACTCAAGCTTAAATTCAAAACAGGCCTATTGACGGGCAAAACTCAAACCTGCCATACAAAGCTGGTACAAAACTTTGTCCTGGCATGCTTTTTCATCATGCTTTTACTCCGCTATTAATTCCATTTTGGATTTTAGTCATATTTTGAAGTTAAAATTGGAGGAAATTGTGGTGCTTTACTTAACCTATAAGAGTGTATGGAATAATAAACACGACGCACAGTTGGATTCCAAGCTTGCTTTTCCTGGTTTGTTTCCTCCTTATCCGAAAATTTAGATTACAGAACATGCACACTCACATTCTTTATTTCTCCCACCTGGTTTTCATTAGAGGAAAATCCAATTTGTACCCCCAGTTGATGATAAGGAGACAATGGTAATTTCATCTCAACCATAATGCAATGTTAATGATGTAAAAAGTAGTATAAGTATGTAGAAAAACCGTGACATATGCCGATGTCTATTCTGCTCCATCAGATTGTCATTAAGGATAATTAACCTAATCATCTTCTGCAACACAGACACAGAGAGATAGAAGAGAGAGATCAAATGCTCTGTACATCTCCCAATATTATTATTTCTTTTGTTTTATATTTATATACACAACACAGAGTACATTTTTTAATCTTCTTGAACACTGAGCTACAAACGGTCCAAAACCTTCATTACAGAAACCCCAAATCCATCCATTTTTTATTCATTTCTTTCCTTTCTTCAACATAAACAATCATCATCAAACACCAATCCAACCAAAACCCATCATCTCCTCCTCTCCTTATCACCACCACCATCATCACCTATCCTCTGTGTTTTCCTTCTTCTCCACTTCACCTCACCACTACCTAATCCAGAAAACCACCATCTCACCCACCCTCTCTCATTAAAAGAGAGAGGGGAACAAACAACAAACATGCTTCCAAGACCTCCGAGAAACAGAGGCTTCTATGTCAAAATGAAGCTCAACAAACAACATACCAAAACCAGATTATTATTCTCTTCTGACAAAATCATATGCCACAAACACTTCAAACACCTCCTCTTCATCTCCCTCACATTCTTCTTCCTCTCATCCCTCCTCATCACCCACAACCAACCCAGTACCTCCATCTCAAAACCCACCCTTTCCCACCCCAAACACGCCCGTGCCTTAATCGAAGAATTCTCCACCAACCCATTGCCTAAAAATCCAATCTTTAAGGGTATGAAGCTCTACATTTACGATTTGCCTGCCAAATACAATTCCGATTGGTTGAAAAACGAGAGATGTAGCACCCATTTGTTTGCTTCGGAGGTTGCCATACACAACGCCTTGTTAGAGAGCGAGGTTCGAACGTTAGACCCATGGCAAGCAGACTTTTTCTTCGTCCCTGTTTACGTTTCCTGTAATTTCAGCAAAGTCAATGGCTTTCCTGCAATTGGCCACGCCAGGTCTCTTATCCAATCCGCCATTGAAAGCGTATCTTCTCAGCTTCCGTTTTGGAACAGGAGCTCTGGCTCTGACCATGTCTTTGTCGCCTCACATGATTTTGGTTCATGTTTTCATACCATGGTATGTAATAATGTTAAACGCATTGCATTGATAATTTGGGTACATTTTTGTTGTTTATTGAAAGGAAACATTAATGGTTTGTTTTGGTAATTTCTTTTTGTAGGAGGATGTGGCTAAGCAAGATGGAGTACCTGAGTTTCTCAAGAAATCGATAGTTTTGCAAACGTTTGGTGTTCACGGCAAACATCCCTGTCAAGAGGTGGAGAATGTCGTCATTCCGCCGTTTGTATCGCCGGAGAAAGTACGGTCAACGCTCGATGTCTCGCCGTTGACCGGCGAACGTGATATTTTCGCCTTCTTCAGGGGTAAAATGGAGATTCATCCCAAGAACATAAGTGGACGGTTTTACAGCAAGTAAGATCTTACGGTGGTAAAAAGTAAAAAGTATCGAGTAAAATGACGAAATGCCCCTGACATATTTTGTGTTCTTATATTTTCAGGCAGGTTCGGACGAAAATTTGGCGCAAGTATGGTAACAACAGGAAGTTCCACTTGCGGAGGGATAGGTTTCCAGGTTACCAATCCGAAATCGCCAGGTCAAAATTTTGCTTGTGTCCATTGGGGTGGGCCCCTTGGAGTCCCCGATTAGTCGAATCGGTGGCACTCGGTTGCGTGCCGGTTATAATTGCAGATGGCATTCGTCTGCCGTTCGCCTCTGTGGTGCCGTGGGCGGAGATTTCGTTGACCGTGGCGGAGGCTGAGCTGGACAGTCTCAGTAAGGTGCTTGACCACGTGGCTGCCACGAATCTTAGCTCAATACAGAGAAATCTGTGGGACCCGGATGTGAGAAAGGCTTTGCTTTACAACGAGCCTTTGCTGGAAGGGGACGCCACGTGGCAGGTGCTTGTCTCGTTGTCTGAGAAGTTGGAAAGGTCGAATAAAAAGCCGAGGCTTGCGAGCGAATGAAGAGGGACCGCGTGGCGGGAGATGATTGGGTGGCCAGCTGTGTAATTTTGTAGTTGGATACAGCTAGAATTGGAGGGAAGTTTTGAGTATTTGGCTCTAAAAAGGGTATTTTGGGGAGTTTTGGAAAGGGCTGCTGGGACATGTAAACATGGGAAAGAGGAATAATGTGTATTTTTGGGCAGAGATTAAGGTGGAATCTAGTGGGGACGATGCTCCACATGGCCAACATGTTTGTGTTTTTTGTATATAGTTCTAGTTTCGATATTCTTTTGTTCGTTAATAATTTATTCAAAACATTATTGAACCATATTTGTTATTCTTTTTATGCCCTTAGAAAAATTTGTACGAATGATTCTTTTTTATTTATCAATTGTTATGCTCTTCTATGTACTAGCATTAGTCAAAGTTTCGAAAGATACCAAGATTTATAAAATTAAAATAATGTACATTGTATACTCTAAATTATAAAGTATAGATTAGATTACAAGTGAAAAGAATAGTGTAAAGTGAGGTGTTTTCGAGTTTCGAAGTGGGAAGTAAACTAGTTTGGGTGGGGTGTTTGAGGAAGAGCTTGTATTCACGAGGTGTATAGTAGTGGGTGTGAGAATAATGAGCTGGTAGTATTATTATTGGAATTCAATAGAGGTTAAAAGTTAGTTGAGTTCGTTGATGACTCCATTAAATGAAAGTTGATTTTAGTTTTATACGGTGTACAGCTGCGGAGCAAACCTCTGCTACTCCGTAACTCGATCCGATCTAGTGAATATTTGAGGCTGGGCCCCGTCGGGCCCTAAACGGTCACTGTTTCAGCCGTTTATTTTTAAAAAAAATTGTTTAATAAAAAAAATACCAATGATCATATTTTTTTCGAGATCTATAAATAGACACCAAACTTCATATATTTCTCTACACCTCAAATTTCACTCTTCTTTCTCTCTTTTAAACTCAAAATACTCTTAAAAACTTACCAAATATCACATTGCCAAAATGTCTTCTTCATCACATCACTCCGAGGAATAGGTGTTCATGTCCGATTCTGAGTCCGAATCTGAAAGGTCGGCATTCAAACCCGTATCCTATAGTTTTGTAATGGCAAGGAGATTCTTCGAGACGATGTTGCCGAAGTACATTGACGAGTCTTCTTCATCACAACCGAAGGAGAAACACACTCGCACGTACATCAACCGAAAATGCAAGAAACAACATGATCAAATTATGGAAGATTACTTTGCCGACAATGGCAAGTACACTCCAAAGCAATTTCACCGGAGGTTCAGAATGACGAAGCCACTGTTTATGAGGATTGTTGAGGCGGTCTCCGACTACGATCCAGGATACTTCAGGGCTGGCCCAGATGCTACCGGTCGTCAAGCTCTCGGATTTGTAGAAGTTTAAATCGGCGATTAGGATACTCGCATATGGTTTAGTCGTGGATGTTGTTGACGAATATACAAGGTGTAGTGAAACTGCTGCTTTGATTGCATTGAACAAGTTTTGTGATTCTGTCCTTGCAGTTTTTGCACCAACATACATGCGAAAGGCCAACGAAGAAGACATCAATCAACTTCTCGCAATCAGTGCCGGAAGAGGTTTTCCGGAAATGATTGGTTCGATCGATTGTATGCATTGGGAATGAAAGAACTATCCGATGACACGGAAAGGTAAATACCAATACAAATGTGGTAAGCCGACGCTCGTTCTAGAAGTTGTTACTTCACACGACACTTGGATTTGGCACTCATTCTTCGGACTTTCAGGTAAATTGAATGATCTCACTGTTGTTGCACGTCCACCGGTGTTTGATGATCTTCTCAACAGTGTATCTCTTCCAGTAAACTTTGAAGTGAACGGTCATGACTACAACATGGCGTACTACCTAACTGATGGGACTTATCCTGCCTGGGCAACATTTGTCAAGTCCATCAAAAATTCAGTTACTCACAAAGAGACCAAATTTGCACAGAAGCAAGAGGCCCTCCGAAAAGATGTTGAGCGAGCTTTTGGTTGTCTGCAAGCACGCTTCACCATAATCCACAACCCAACGTTGGCCAAGACGAAATCTCTTCTTTCTAAGATTATGAATACATGTATATGCCTACATAACATGATCGTTGAGAATGAAAGACATACTTATCTCCGAGCCAAAACATACGAGAAGTATGTCAAATAATTCAACAAAGACACCGTCAACTCAGTGGACGAAGACTCGTTCACCGGTATTCGATTCACGAGATGCTCTTCAGTGATCAAACTCAATTGAAGGATACATGCAGACTAGGCGTGATATGCACAACACACTCACTCACCAAGCATTGCAGAAGGATTTGATCGAGCACGTATGGAGGAGGACCACTTAAATTATGTTTTCATTGTTCTAGTTGTTGCATTTCCTACTTTCAGATCAATCTGTTTGTATTCGTATTATGTAATGTTTCATCATATTCCGTTCATACTGAATAAAAAACTAGTTTTGTCCCAATACAACTCGCTTTTTATCAACAACAACGAGAACAAGAACTTTGACAACAACAAAGCAAGAACAACGACAATAACAACAACAACAACTGCAACAAAGCAAGTCGTTCTCCGACCTTCTACATATTATGGTGAATGTCAAGACGCCTAGCTCTTCTGCGAAGCTCTTCTTTGGTTCTTGGCGTAATACCAACAAGAGCACTTCCATCAGCCAGTACATCGTCATCTCATACCTCCTTCATGTAAATGAAATGCCTATAAATGGCGAACATTGGCCACTCCGGACGTCGAGAAACTTGATCCCAAATTAATCGAAGAACACGATCTTCATTTTCTGTCCACCGCCTTGGTCCTATGGGAACATTATCTTTCATGGTTGAGAGGTTGAGAGGATAAGATGAAGGTTTGTTAGAAGAAAAAGAAGTTGTGGTGGATATCATAGATAATTATATCTTTTTATAGATGCTCAATTTATCTGTTTCGAAATTATAGATGTTATTTTATCTGTTTCAACAAAGTATGACCGTATTTTTATCTATTTTGTAAATATAGATGTTATTCAATTTTTAAAATTAAAAAAAAGATGGAAAAAATGCGACAACCAATATTTAAAGCGGTCGCTATAGTACAAGAATCGATCGTGACGGAATCGGCTGGTCCATCACCGCTCGGCACGACCAATTCTTGCAACCACTACAGTGATCGGTATTAGGAGCTCGGCCTTTATCTGTAGGACATGCCCCTAAAACGGACGAAGTATATGTGGGCGGTTTGCCATAATATTTATACCCATTCCATTTTTGCATAAGCTTATCACTTTATTCATTTTTGTTAACTGCATAGTGCATATCACTGCTAATTAAGTATTGTAAATGTAAATTAATCTATGTTATATTTAACTTTGGACGCATTTAGTTCAGATTAATTATATTTAATTATAATTTATATTAAATTTAATTTTAATTTATTTTAATTCAATTCAATTAAGTTACATTTAGTTCAGTAAATTTCAGTTAAAAGAAAATACTAAAACCTTATTAATTGAACATGTATATTAAACTATGTTCTCTTTCACTTAAAAATTATTCAGTTCAATTTAAATTATTTATAATATATATTACACTTTAATTGAGTTTTGTTCAATACTACTTACTTATAATTTATATTACACTTCAATTTAATTTAAAAAAATAGAGTTGAATAGAACAGAGACTTAATATTATACGGATTAATATTAAAAAAATTAAACAGTTAAAGGATAACTTGATCCCGACATTTTGATTGGAGGTAAAATATTTTACCCACCGAGTTATCTACGTATTAATATTAATATTAATATTTTAAAAAGAAAGTTTATAGTGGAAGCGCAAATGGGAATAGTGGAGTGGAGAAAAATGAATAGGGTGGGGACAAAAGAAAATGTGGTAGAAGACAGGCTGGAAATGGCATGGGAGGTGAAATGTGTCAGAGAAGAGCTCATGGTTTAAGGGTGGTGGTGAATAATGGGTACAATACAGCAGGTTCATTCACGTTAAAATTAATTTTAATTAAATACGATAACCAGAAAACAAAGAAACAAAAATAAGTAAATTACAAGAGGACGACGACATTACCTCTATATTTCGAATATCGATGCTCATGGTTCACTTTTTCATAATAATACTACTGTACTGGTTACTTTGCTCGCTCTCTCTATATCTTTTTGCAGCAGCTCGTGTTTTGTACCCAACGGGAACTTCTCAAACCCATTTATTTCACATGCTACTTGCTACTCCACCGCTCCAACTCCATACTCCTTATTTATTTTAGCTACCAATCAATATTTATTTATTTCTTCCATATACTTTTAATATTGATATATTCCCAAATGGTAAACTTCTCTTGGTTCTTTTCAGGATTAATTTGAATAAATTTAATGTATTATTATATGTTGTGGACATACACATGATAAATAATTCGAAAAAAAAGGAGATATGAGAAACGTGAAGACCGAAAATTGTATTAGAGATACTCACTCCGTTCCAAATTGAAAGTCCCTGTTTAACTCTTTATAGTCAACGTTTTTAAATTTTGAGTTTGATTTACTCATTTATTATACTTTTAATGAATTTTTTAAAAAAATATTATAATAAAAATATAACATGTAATTTTTAGTGATATGAATTTTTATTTTCTTTTATCCACGTTATATATGAGTTATTCGCATACGGAGTTTGAAAACGTTGACTATGAGAAGTCAAACTAGGACTAGTATATAGTAATATGAAGTGCATAATAACAGTAGTTATTGAGGTTATATGTTCTATTTTAGTAATGAAAATGAATTATCAAGACATTTATAGGAGGAAATAAAGACAAAATTAACGGAATGGATTGAGTATATAATAGCCCAAAAATTTGTAATTTAAATTAATGCTTTATCGCCGAAGCATAGATCTTAGAGATTGAATAGTTGGGTATTGTTAAACAAAACTTCATATTTAGTGTGATTTTCGCTTGTTAAATTCACCACAAAACCTCATATAAACTCTAATTAGTTACCTTATAAGCAAATAAACATTCTCAAGCTTAATACGTTTTCAATTCCTTATGCATTTCGTTACCTTTCATCTTATTGTTGCTTTAATGCTTTTCCTCCATCGAAATCTGGAAGAAGCTTTCTTGTGTCAATTCACGCAACCTGGTAAGTCAATCGTCCGATCCGTGTAACTAGTGTCACTAGGTCGCGGTCAAACCCTACAAATGGAGTGGACAAATTTTTCAAAAAGAATAATTGTAATGCAATTCGGTTGGATTACAATATGACATTTGCTCAATTTGATTACCTCTTGATTTCGAGTTTGATTTCTGCAACACAACATCATATTTGGGTCTTGAGTCACAATTATCCTCGGACCAAACACTCTCTAATTAGGCTTGGGTCTTGAGTCACAATTATCC
Organism: Plantago elongata; assembly: GCA_036897095.1. Taxonomy (NCBI): domain Eukaryota; kingdom Viridiplantae; phylum Streptophyta; class Magnoliopsida; order Lamiales; family Plantaginaceae; genus Plantago; species Plantago elongata. The sequence goes on from JAYMSP010006714.1 coordinate 10,758, forward strand.
TCGGACCAAACACTAGGCTTGAGTAAACATCTGTCCGGGCTTCACATCTTGTGCATCCATGTTATTGGTCCATTGGAGATAGCCCACGAGTTAGCCTCCGTACTCCACAATCCACATATCAGCCTGCAAACAATTTAAGTGGACTACACGTACAAAACCCTGACAAAAGTTCAATTCGCTCTATAATATTCAAATTCGAACTTAACAATATTTTTAATAGGGACAATCACATACGTACCCCCTGTTCTTTGGTCCAATTACGAATAACCCTCTGATGTTTTTTTTATTACAGATGAACCCAAATTGCAATCCGGCGTTGACTCCGGCCATGATGTGGCGTTTCGTGCCTATGTGGCTCCAATGTGGCATTATGTCACCAAAAAAAAAAAAAAAAACTAAATGCAAAAAAGGAAGAG
>JAYMSP010006715.1:0-11172 GCA_036897095.1 Plantago elongata
GCATGCCTGATTATCCTCACTTAGTCATTTGACTAACCCACTCTCGTTTTATAATATTTTTCCCAGGACAAGAGCACAACGTGGGGTTTGACTAGGATAGCTGACTGCGCGGGGATAAATACTACTACCACGTGACGACGTGGGTTATTTTCTGCTTTCAAACTTATAAAATATTATGTTTGGCTTGTGATATTCGGTATTTGAAGTATGAACTTATCGGCGTGTTTGGAAATGCTTTACTGGTATTATATGTATTTTGGAATTTTGCAAATATTTTAATGATATGTATTGAGTTTTTGGAGGTTGACATAGTCCTTGACGTCCAGACTAGTATCTGGGGTGTTACAATGTTTGTAATTTTTCCTTTTTTAAATTTCTTTTAAAGTGTATTTAATTTAGAATATTTTAAGTAACATTAAAAAAGACAAATTCATCTTTAAAAGGCCATCTCTGTCAATTAGAAGGCTCAAAAATCAATTTGAACTACAATATAGTGTTTATGTTCAGTTGAGTGGTGATAAACATGACTTCCTACTTCATTCATAATGATCTATTTTTCATTGTAACACATTTACATATCTCTTTCTTTATGTTATTAAAAACACTCTTAAGATCACTTAAAAATTCAATTATGTCACTTCTTTTAAGTGTTTGTTTGTTTGATATATATTACCCGTACCATGAGACACCCATTAAATAAGTGATATACATTTACATTTAACCAGCCAATAATTAATTCCAAGACAGATTAACTTAAACTTAAAACAATAAGATGTTTGATTGATTTAAATTATACAACAAAAATTAAAGTACTGTAATTAAAGATGAAATATTGTTAAATATTCGCTTTAATTTTTTTGATTTTGGGCATTCTAATTGACAAAGATGGCCTGTTAAAGGTGAATTTGTCTTTTACAATATTATTTAAAATATTTTAAATTAAAATACACTTTAAAAGAAAAATAAAAAATTCGATCAAAATTTTAGTGACGGAATTTAGGACCAATTCGTTGTAATTCGCCTTAATTCGGTCAAATTCGATCAAAATTGACGTAGCCATCAATTCTGACTAACTGAGAAGTAAAATTTGATGGGAAGTTAACGAAAGGTACACAAATTATACTGCGTCAAACAAAGTGTTCGTCCAGATAACGGCAAAGGAAAAGACTAGAGTGGGGTGAATAGTATTTTCAAACTTTTGTCGAGAAATAGTCTTTCTCAGAAACTGGAAGGTTTCTGATACTAAGATTCAGAGAGTAGAAGACTTGAGCGATAGATAAACGTGATTGTGCTTTGCAGTAATAATGTGTGTGTGTGTGTGTGTGTGTGTGTGTGTGTGTGTGTGTGATGCTGGAATGTAAGTACAATAACGTAAATAACACAACATTTATAGTGGTATCTGGAGGTGGCGTAATCCTCTATAACTAATCCACTCGGCCTTTATGAGACCTGGAATTCACTAGAATAGATAATTGAATTCACTTTACAATAATTCATATTCTAAGACCCCTACAAACAAATGGTTCCCAACCAAATGTTCCCACAGAGTTTTTCTCCAGCTCCTCGAGCCAAGTACATCATGTACTCAAGATAACCTTGGAGCTTTTCCTTGATTTCTCAAACCAAGTACTTCATGTACTCCACACCTTGATGATGTTGGTTATATGTTGATTGTATGTAAGCTTCTCTTATAACTTTTCAACTATGTATTTAGAGAGCTTGAAGAGATGACACTACTTGATATAGTTGTTTAGTATATGGTAGGTTCTCCTTACTGACCTAAGTAATTCATACCCGTTCAGGAGAATGAGCTTCAGAAAAGGTATCCGAAAGTTCAACTTTTTCACGAATAACAATCTTTTGTTAGGTTCATGACATTTAGAACTACCAGTAATTCTTCGAGCTTGTTAGTCGCAACAGTAAGCTTGGAGAATGGTAGTCTGAATGCTTGAGAGAATGCTTGCTTGATAGTTGATATGAACGTAGTTCGTGTGTTTATTTCTCAGCTTCTAAGTGGTGATATTTATAGATGAATTTGAGAGTCGTTTGAATAGTATCCGTTAGACCTTCTCAAAATTCAATACGTTGATATCTTGAAATGAGTACTCAGAAGTTCCTTTCTCATTTTTTCAGAGAGGACTATGTATTGAGCGACTTTTCAGCCGATGTAATTAATGCACTGTACTATTTCTTATCTTGTAGTCTCAACAGATACATGAGCCTTTCTAAAAGCTAGCATGCTCCTGAACTTAGTGATGTCATATGTTCAGAGACTTGTTATGTGCAATGTTTGCACTACACAATATGCTTTCTGGACATTGTCTATCTGAGGAGACTAAACCTTTTGTCTTCATAAACTGTGCAATCTTCAGTCTTCAAATCTTCGATAAAACTCCATTGGTAGGATCCTTCTTCATGCCTTCTTCGAAATATAAAATTACATTCAGAGACCTAATAATCCTATTACAAGTTTACTAGACTAACATACTAATTGTCTCTTTTACAATGTTCAAGTGAACCAAGAGTACTAGTCACATTTCTGTACTAAAGATAAGTTACATGGTGATTGATGAAAAATACTAACATATATTCCTAACAAATTTTTCCCTTTTTGATCAGTCATCCATGACTATCTTAAAGTCCTATTACAAACATGAAAGTGAAAATAATCCACTACTTAATCATTTCAAATGATATTCAATCATATAAATTAAGTGCAGAAAGTAAACATCAACCAAATAACAAGAAGTGATATTTGCTGACAAGTAATCTTCTTATAAATGATTTCTGAGAGTATGATCTTCAGAAAGAACTATTACAGATCATACGATAAATTTTACAAATATATTACAATGAAATACTGTCAACGGAATTACAAAAATTACTAAGTAAATTAGGAAAACAGAAGAAACCAAGCTCCAAGTAAGACATCCTAATATACTAGTCTTCAATTCTTCAAAAATAACTTTGGTTCAGAAACCACAAGTTCTTCAACACCTCTCTGGATCACTGGATCTGGTTATCAGCATGGTTAACCTTAAGATGAGACAACCCATGATGGCGATAGATGATCTCCAAATATGCAATGTCATCTATATACTCTTCATCAATCATATAGAAGGATTGATATGCTTTGACACCTAACTTATTCTTCTTGCTATAGGTACCATCTAGTTTCTGAACTTTGTGGACATCATCAGGCTTTGGATAAGGACATGTAAAATCAAGTGGCTTTTACATAGCCTCAATCCTCTTCTGAACCTCAAAATCAAGCCATGCATTGATATGCTAAGGATTTAGCAATACTGACATGTTGTTTCTCCATGCCATCATTTGATCATAAATTGGAGTTGGGAACTTCTTGTTTAGCAATAAGTGCCTTAGCTCAAGAATCTAATATCCATTATTGAGATGAGTGCATCTATAGGATGATTGACTGTCATCAGTTTTGATATACTCGATCTGGACAACAACTGATCTTTCTTGTTCTGTCTCTTAAACTCTACCAAACTTCAAATCTATGCGCCTTTTTCTATTCAATCCTTTCTCCAGAGAAAGTTCTTCTTGTTTTCTAGGAGTTGTGATGGAGGATCCACCTGGAATAGACTTGGTGTTTCTAGCAGGGGTTCTACCAGTTATTGGCCTTACTGCAAGTGGAGGTTCAGGAAGGCTACCCACTTTCCTTCTCTTCTGAAGTGGATGCTCATCTGTATTAGTCTCATCATCCTAATTTGTAAAGTTTCTAAATGGAGACTTACAGGTTCCTAACCTTGGAACTCTCCTTCTTCCTTTTCTTCTTCTTGTTCAAATTGCTTCTTTCCTTCAGCTATAACAAGGGCCTTAGAACCCCTAGTTATTATACTCTTTAGCCTTGATCTTGTTGTGAATCTTGGTTCTTCAACAACCTCGAGTTATGGAGCTTTGTCTTGTGCAGTAGCTTGACTTGTCGAGGGCATAGATTGTTTTCTCTTTCTGCCTTGGCCTCTCTGGGGCGCTGCTAATTCTTCCCTCAAAATTCCTCTTCAGGTTGTTATGTACTAGAACAAGTTGTTGAATTTCTGCCTTAAGCTCTTTGTTTTCCTTTAGGAGTAGCGCCTCCTTCTGATTCAACTCTTTTAAGGGTTTGAAGATGGCTTCTGCTTTCTGAGTAGCAAAATAAGCCTCTTCCAGTTCCATGTTGACTTTGTTGTAGTCCTCATCCTTGATCATTCCTAGATCTTTCTGGGCTAGTGCTATTGTTGTGGCTCTTCTAAGAAGAAGGTGAGCAACATACTTCATTTCCTCTGGGACTGTTTCAAGTACAACAACATCTTGTGCTAACAGTTCCTGGCAAAGTTTGGCATAAACTGAGCTTCTTCCCATATACTCAACATCTCTGATAATAGTGGCAGTGCAGGAAAATATGTGCGGAGCTAGCAATTCCCTCTTAAGATGGGATGTTTGCATAGCTACAATTTCTGGTGCCATGCGATTTGGGTCTTCTTCTTCTTCACTCTCGATGAAGTCTTTATCATAATCATCCAAACCGGCAACCATTTTACCCTTGCCTTTCTGAGCAGCTGAAGGAACATGTTTCTGAGATGCGGCTTTATGAGATGCGGCCTTAGCATCATGCTTATCATCATCTTCAGTCACCAGTGCATTTAGCTCTATAGCCGTGACTTCGAAATCTCTTTTCAGTTCAATTTCTCATCAAGGAGTTCCCTTTCCTTAGCATTTTCTACCTCGGATCTCAGTATCCGGGCTTGCTTCTCTTCAATCTGGGATTGGCACTCCAGAGAGAGTCTTGTTTCTGTCTCCAACAACTCTTTGAGCTTTGCAACTCTGAGTACAACAGCTTCAATATCTTCAGCTAGTTGAGTAGCCTGCTGAGCTTGTTCCAGTAAGGCTTGTTGGTTTGTAGAAGGTGGTTGATTCTTTGGTCATGATGGTGGTGTTCTTTGAGGTGTTGGTTGGATCTGTTTGTTGTCCTCCATAGCCAATCTTCGCTTGTGCTATGCCACCAGACCCTGGTGCTGGACTGTCATCATCATTATCATCTTTCTTATTATCACCATCCTTGTGATGTTTAGAAGGAGGGTCCTGGAAGTCGTTCTCATCGATCTCTTCCTCATATTCAGATACCAAGTTGATCACATCTGGAAAAGTGACCATGTTGCCATTAACTTCCTCTTGCTCTGAGAGATATACACATAGTGACTTGGGCAATACAGGGTCGAAGTCCATCTGCTTCCTGGTTTGTTCATCACCAGCTTGAAAAGCTGCTACTAGTTTCCGTGCCACTTATGTTGAGAAGTCTTCATGCATAAAAGAATAGTGGGAGTTATTCTATGTAGGGAACAAGGCATATGTGTAGTTTTCCATATCAAATGTGCGTGCTCTTCGCTCTTTATGATCGATCACTCTGGAAAATTCCGAAAGATCAGCCTTTTTGAGCTTCTGCCATAATATAAAGCACTTGAGATGTTTCTTGAGAGTGATTGTCTAGAATAACTCAAGTAAATTGAGTGGTGACTCCACATCAATTATTGGAACTTCAAATTGAGCCTGAAAGAAAGAGTACGTATTAATTTTGTTCAAACTATCTGTAGATATCTGAGTATTATGAAGTAACAAGCTTTTATGAGCATACCTGTGTAGACACACTAGGCTCGTTGAGGGATATCGAGTGGTGCTTTAGATATCGAGTTGTTAGGAGAAGATGTTTTCTCATCAACCTTTCATTCTGCTTGAGCATGAGAATTAAAATAAAAAAATCTAGTGTTAGAAATGTTTATCAGTAAAGGGAACCATTTCTCTCAGAAACTTGGGGGTTCTCTAGAACATTTTCTGGTGACTTTGACTTTTCGGCATTGTCCATTTACATTGGTGATGGGGAGGTCGAAACTGTATTCCCACCTACCTTTTCTTCGGATAGAGCCTAAAAGAAGAAATCAAAGCATTTGATTAAGTAATGAAGTTAACAAATTTTTCCCATAAAGTGTTGATTCTTATTTTACGTACCTTCTCAACAAAAGACTTAGAAGCAACCTCTTCTGAAGGTTTCTCAACTTCAAGAATCACTTGTTCTTGTGGCATTTCTACCACTTCATTATCCTCCTCAGTTGGAGCTTGTACAGAGACAAATATGAAGTTTAGCATACACATAAGAATTTATTATGACCAAATTATTTCTTTTTCAGAGACAATTGACCACCTGCTTCACAGGCTCTGATTCTTTATGTGCAGAGGTTGAGGGAACCTCTACTTCCTTCAAAGGGTTACGCAAAAGAATCTCCCCCCTGAAACTGTGTCTCCATGAAAGCCTGTAACAAATGAAGTTTATTAGTAACAAGCTAACATTTTTTTAAATGCTTCACAAGTTATATAAAGACTACCCTTGTTACCTGGTTATCTTTAGGCAATTGGGCTTCCATTTCATGGAATGAAGTTTTTGGTATTTCGAACCTTTCCTCAATATGTTCAACCTGAGTCCCTTCTCAGTTTGAAGAACCTACTCAGGTGCATGAATTTCTTCAGCAAGAGTGTTTGCTGGCATCTGGAATGTGGAGGCAATATCAGTATCCTCCAACTTCCGATTACTTTCCATCGAATCATCAACTTCTAGTTGTTGAGTGATAACTCCCACTGCTGGTGCCTTTTCAACAACCTTAGCTCATTTGATCAGAGAAGTTGAGCTTGAGTCTCCATATGTGTTCCATTAAGTGTTTCCTGAAGAAAAACATTATCATTAGAGTCGTCACTGTCATAACTTGGGACCGACTCATTGATTGCATTACGGTCTTGCATGGAGAGCTCCGATATTTTACCTAAGCTGCCTGTTCTTCTCTTAGAGATGGGGTCTCTCTGGACAGGACTTGGTTGAGGGGCTTCAACCTTTTCCACCCTTTGCAACGTGGACCTTAGCAACTTCTCCCTCAGAAGCTTCTTCTCCTTGTGACACCAACTCTCCTTTGGCAGCCCTTTTCAGAGACTCCTCATATGCATGTTTGTACATGTTGTTGGTCACATGAATATCCATGTGCTCTCTGAGCACAACCCACACTTCTCCAAAATGTAGCATATCATCAGGCCATAGTGCATGTTTTCCTTGGTGTTCAAATTATTTGACCCGATTGATGAACTTGGTGAATGCGTACTTACCCCAATTAAAGAGGTGATCCTTCTCATTCACCTGTTTCTGGAGAATGGTCATCATCATCCAATGCTCGAGGCTTATCTGATCAATGCCTCCCTTGTTTCCATCGAAGTAACGGTGAAGTATGATGGCTAAGACATTCCAGTGCTCATAAAGGCCTGGTCCTTATGTCTCTCAGTATGAACGTTCAGGGACAATCTTCGATTTTATCATTCGCAGCCTCTTCTAAAAATATTTTGACAGCATCATTCAAAACCTTATCTTTGGTATTGATCTCAGAAACCTGGCCACGATTTTTCAATCAGAAAATCTTGCAGAACTTGTCACAATCCAGTACTATCTCAGTACCTTGGACTTTTGTTTTAATGTGCATTTCTTCAATGCCATTATAGACCTTAGTGTATATTTTGGATCTGTTGTTGAACTCTGGAACATCTATATGTGACAAGCCACTTGGAGCAGCAGAGAGAAATTTCTTCATTCTAGATTTTTCAAGCATCTTTAAAATATAAGTCATATATGGAGAAGAGGATATTGCAGCAATCAAGTACTGAGCATCCATATGTGCTCCCCAGTTCATTTTGAGGCTGGAAGTCCAGTACTCTGGGTTGAATTTACCCAAGAGACGTTTATTCAACACCTCTAAGTTTCTCTCACTTTGCTTTTCAGAAGCGGAGGTAGTCGCAACATTGTTCTTGGAAGTAGTCTTCTTAGGAGTCGTCTCTTATATAGTGGTGAGTGAGTGTTTGAGATTAGTATTTGATCGAGAAGATTAGTCTTTCTTTTCAGAAGACTAGGCAATAAACAAGAGATTTGCAGATGAATTCTCAGAAAAAACTTGAAGGTTTTTGCTGTTTGGATGCAAGATGAAATTTCGAATTTGGTAAAAATATTTCTCTTACCAAAATCCTTTATGTATAGCAGGTAAATAATACATAGATACAACATACGTATAGAAGTATTGTATGTGTAACTGTGTACATTGCATCGGTATGATATGCGTTACTACTTTGCATTTAATGCTTAGTGGGCCATGAATGTTTTTCCAACATGCATTACTTGCCGAGAATCAATCACAACCGTTGAGATGAAACGTTTATTCTTCAAGGGCTATAGTTGAATATCTTTGTAATGATATCAATCAACAAATGTTCTCGTGTCCACTTAATGAATTTTGGCAATATATATTCATAAGTCACTATTCTTGTGTGAGAAAATACAGTCTTTGGACTTATCATTCTGAGAACAGAGTCTTGTCTTGTGTTTATTATCATAAAAAAGGTAACAACACAAAACTCTAGACATGTTTGACTCTCAGAAATTGTACTTTTGTAGAATTTATATTCCTCCACACAATGTGACTATACAAGTTTGAGTCCACTTCTCAGAACTAAGAAGATATATACCTTATCGCCTTTCTGGATACCTATTCCAGAAACAACAAACCTTTCTAAGTGTTTATCCTCAGAAGCACATTTTGCAACTCTTCTTTTTGCAAATAGGTATTCTGAATACCTGTTTTAGATACTTCTTTCATTTTCATCTTGTTCATACTCACTCTATTATAGATTTAGAACTTTTCAGTTATGTGGCAACTCCATTAACCCAAGACTATGTCTTAAGGTTAAAAACCAACTTTCCTGGAGTGGCTTAGTGAATATAACTGCAAGTTGATCTTTAGTACCAACCTTTATAATATCTATTTTGGCTTTCTCAACATGTTCTCTGATGAAGTGGTGTCTAACATCAATGTACTTAGTTCTTGCATGAACTTTGGATTCTGATTAATCGCAATAACACTTGTATTGTCAAAGAAAAGGGAGTTTTCTCTTCACTGAGTCCATAGTTTCTGAGTTGTTGTTGTATCCATAATATCTGAGTAGCACAACAACCAGCAACAATATATTCATCTTTTGTGGTAGAAGTAGCAATTGAGTTCTACTTCTTGCTAAACCACGAGATAAGTCTAGTTCCCATAAACTGACAAGTTCCTGAAGTACTTTTCCTATCAAGCAATGATCCAGCATAGGCAGCATCTGAGTAGACAACTAAACTCAATCCACTTTCTTTAGGATACCACAGTCCAACATCTACAGTACCTTTATCATACCTCAATATCTTCATAGCAATGTTGTAGTGTGACGGCATAAGCTGTGTCTGAAATCTAGCACACACACCAATTGCATAATGAATACCAGTTCTGTGTGCAGTAAGGTAGAGAATTAAACCTATCAACTTCCTATACTTATGTTCTTCAACACTCTTATTAGATTCAATATAAGTTATTTTGGTTCTTATGTTCATAGGTATCTTGGCATTCTTTTCAGAAGGCTTCAGATTAAACTTGTTGAGCATATCTTTTGCATACTTTGTTTGACTAATGAATATTCCAACATTGAGTTTCTTAATTTGCAATCCTAGGAAATAATTCAATTCTCCCATCATGCTCATCTCAAATTTGGTTTTCTTGAGATTTGAAAAATCATCACAAAGTTTCTTATCTTTAGATCCAAATATAATGTCATCAACATATATACTTGATTAAAAGCAGTTTCCCATCATGGTTCAAGGTAAATAGAGTTTTATCAACTTCACCTTTCTTAAAACCACTTTCCATAAGGTATTTGGCCAAATTGGCATACCATGCTCTTGGAGCCTGTTTCAGTTCATACAGAGATTTTTGTAACTTATAGACCATCTTACTTTCTGAGGAAACCTCAAAGCCTGCTGGTTGATCAACATAGACTTCCTCAACAAGTTCACCATTCAGAAATGCACTTTTAACATCCATTTGGTATACTTTAAAGTCATTATGAGATGCAAGGCTATAAATAGTCTGATTGCATCCAATCTTGCGACTGGTGCATATGACTCATCAAAGTCTTACCTTCATTCTAGGTAAATCCCTTGGCAACCAACCTTTCTTTGTTTCCGGTTATTTCACCAGACTCATTCATCTTGTTTCTGATAACCCACTTAGTTTCAATCACAGATACTCCTTCTACAAATGGAACTAGTTTCCAGACCTTGTTTCTCTCGAATTGATCCAACTCTTCTTGCATTGCAGAGATCCAGTCTTGATCCTTTAATGCATCCTCCATAGACTTAGGTTCAATGTTTATATAATATAGCCAAAGAGAGAATTAACATTTTTAACTATTGCTCTCCTAGTTGATGTTGATGTTGTATACCTTTGTAGGTACAAAACTCTTTTATATACTGATTGACAAATTCAATACCATGGTTTGTTCTAATTGTAGATACCTTGTCATTTTTTATGACTTCAAGCTTGTTCAGCAAGTTTGGTATCTCCACTCTAGCATCAGACTTTTGTTTCAGAAGACAACCAGTTAAATCTAGAGAAGTCTTCTACAACAACTAGACCATACTTCTTTCCTACATAAACTAGTTAAAGATAATTCAAAAAGATCCATGTGTAATAGTTGCAGTGGTCTAACACATGAATGTCTAGTTTTGGACTTAAAAGAGGTTTTAGATGGTTTCCACAATTGGCAAGCACAGCAGACACCGTACTTTTTGAATGTTGTTTTAGGTAATCCAACCACTAACTCTTTCTTGGCAAGTTTGTTTAGAGTTTTGAAATTCAGGTGACTCATTGTCTTGTGCCATAACCAGTGTTCTTCAGTGTGATCGGATTTACTCACCATGAGACATTCTTCAGTTGTGGCAGATGTCCAATCAGCGAAATATAGACTTCCTTTCCGCCTAGCAACCAAGATTGTCTGCTTTGATTCATTGTCAATCAATTTGCAAAACTTCGATTTTATTTTCATCGAATATCCCTTATCTGCAAACTGGCTCATGCTTAGAAGATTATATTTCAAACCTTTAACATGTAATACGTCAGAGATTGTGAGGGATCCCAATTTGACGTTGTTAAATCCTATAGAAGGATTTAATTCTCCTCCAGCAAACATGTTGTTTGGTCCAGTATCACATACTCTATAATCGACCAAGTTTGCTTTGTCTCCTATCATGTGCTTCCCGCATCCACTATCAAATAGCCATTGAGC
>JAYMSP010006716.1:0-11172 GCA_036897095.1 Plantago elongata
CTTTGTATATTATTATATTGTGTTTTGTATTAGACATCTTTTAATATATAATTTTTATTTCCGAGTTAGATTAGACTAGCTAGTTTATATTTCTATATAAGTACAGGTTGTTTATTATTTCTTATACGTACTTTGTTTCTCTGACTATTAATAATCTTTTTTAATATAGATATCTCTCAATTTCTATATTGTAATAAGGATTGAGAGTCATGCAGTGTTATAAGGGTGTAGCCATGTTATGAGTAGATGAGGCACTTGCCCTACCCTTCAAATAAATTCTAGGCATTCTTATGAGATGTTTCCATTGTGCCCTACCCATTTAACAAGTAAATTGTTGTCATAATCTTTTATTTGGTATCTACTACAATATATATGTACATGTATATTGTATATTAATCATATAATTATAATATTTTCTCAAATATTTGCATTAATAATAATAGAAAAAAATTATTTTAGTAAAAATAATTCATATGTATATACGCCCGAGGCGGTTTGTCATCCTACCTTAGCATTTAGAACTTTTCGAACTCTCATGATTGTTCAAATGGACTACTAATCTACTCCCTCCGTCCCATAGAATAAGATACAATTTTTTTTTCTTTTTTTTTTAAGAAAGAGAGCCTAAGCTCTCGAATTTTATCATGGCGGTTTAAAGGAACCCGCATACACTAAAAGTCGCAAGATAATTACATCCCACCAAAATACCCAACTAGCTATCATAGAAACGACATTTACAAAATTTACTAGATCCTGGCAAGTCTTAGTCGAATTATATGAGACATATGTGTCAAGACTCTTGCAAGAGATCCCAAAAGAGAGGTTCCGTGTCACCAAACCAAAAAGGCCTACATATCGACTCTGACTAGCAGTCGACCAAAACACTACCACCTGTGCCTTCGTACCGAGCCAAAGAGACATGCCTATCAAAATATCCCAAGAAAAACCATTGCATAGTAACTGGTTAATACCCATTAGTCGACCAAAGTGCAGACTGTAGACTAAAACCACAGCGGAGAACACAGACTTTAGACTGCAGATCCTAGGCGACCAAATCACAGGCATCAGGTTTGAAGAAATAGAATGCAGAGTGCAGTTACCATCCACAGTTTGTACGCTGAAATCCAGCCTGAGAAAGAAGCTGCTGTGGAATATACTGCACTGTCCATGTGCTGCAGGAAAGCCACAATTCTGTGCAGTTAAAGGTGTACATGCACTGTCGACAGCCGTGAACTGCAGCTGACAGGAGATTCGCAGACATGACTTGCAATTTGTATGAGGATTCCGCAAACTGCAGACTGAGGCAGGGCCTGTAGCTTGTGCTGAATCTGCAACCTTCCCTTTGATCTGATCTGTCACCTGAAGAAATATGTCCATCACAGTGCAACAGACTGCACCTGAGTCCTGATCAACAGACGACCGACTGCATCACATGGATTATCCCAACACCAATTTTACCGAAATAATCACCATTAAATTGCCCAATCTAAATCTCAACCAACACATTCAACAAATCACCATTGTAACATTTGAACCATTGCCGATCAATAGAATTCATGGAAATAATATTTGCAAGTCCAACACATAACCAGGTAACAATAGAAATATTTTTGGGTCTCTTTTCTTCTATTTTTGACCTCTTCAGAACTGTATATTACTTTTTTCCAGTTCTTTCCAACATGAATTTCTTTTTTAAATTGTGATATTGTTTTTTTGCAGTCTCCTTCCCATTTCTTTTATCTACTATTCCTCCTCAACACCAACTGCAAATGACAAGGCCAAACTGTGTGTGCATAATGACAGCAAATATGTGTGATATTACTACTAAACATGAATGCAACAAACTGCAAATGCAAGAAAAGTGACATGCCAATGTACAGACATATATGGACATATGTGAAAAAACAAACTGGAAAATAAAGGAGAGGGAGGTAGACTCTCCTGCAAATCTTGTATATCTGAATCAGTTCATACCCTAAATCTCATGTAAAATAAAAGAAGTAATGCATATGCATAAAGAAATTAGACTGCTTGTTCCTCAAAACAAGGAAATCCAATAGAAATATCCAAACACCCTTCCCACTGAGATCCAACCCATGAAAAAGAGCACCTGGGAATAAATGAGCAGCTGACTTTTTCCTTTTCATGACCTTTAATCTTATCCTTCTAATGCTTTTCCACATCTGAGTATTATCTTTTTTCAGCTCAGGTGCATTAAATCATTATTTTGGAGGATTTCTACCTATCAAAACAGTGTCAATATCACATAAGAGTAAAACCATTGTCAACAACACAAGGAGCCCCCTCTATCAATCACCAGAAAGAAAGTCATCAATAGTTCCAAAGAATACCACACACAAAAAATAAACCACCACAAGTACAAAATTAGAGAAAGAATGGAATTACCCATAAGATTTTCTGAAATAAGCAAGTCCACTCTTGTCCCCATATGCCAATCTTCTCATTGTGATTGGAATCTGCAGGTTCATAGATACAAGTTTTCCTTTCTTGGAGAGCATCATTGGCCAATTGATCAGCTACATCATTCCCTTCTCTGTACATGTGAGCAAGCCTGATTTCCTTGTGTCTACAAAGATGATGAATCTTAGTGAGGAGGATGTGTAGCTTCCAGTTCCATCTTTGATTGGCTAAGGATGAGTTGTAAAGCCAGTTGAGAGTCAGACTCCACAATGATCTTGTCAAGTCTCATCTCATTGCATATATGTAACCCCTGCCAGATTCCCATAAGCTCTGCCAATATGATTGAACTAGAACCTAAGTAGGTTTGGTAACCTTTCATGATATTGCCTTGATCATCTCTAATTACCCCCTGTTGCTCCCTGTTCAGAGACTGTGTCAAATGAGCCATTTGAGTTAATCTTAACCCATTGTGGAGGTGGCTTCTGCCAAATCATTATTTTCAGTTTCACTCTAGGTACTTGTGGATGAGGAATGAGCCAGTTTGCTGCTGTGGTCCTATCACCATCCCAAAAAGTGTGAGTAAATGGCTTGGCCTGATTTGATATGGAGATAAAATTCATGATCCTGGAGATAATAGATGAAGCTTTAATTTTGACTCCCTCATGCTTTGCTTCATTTCTTGCCTTCCTCAAAAACCAGTCAATGAGGATTGGAATCAGGATTCTGATATGACTTTTCTTGACTTTATCAGATGAAAATATCCAACATCTTAGCTTATTAGCTGGTGACAAGTGGCATCCCACTGCAACCTGAAATGCATTTGAAATCCATCTCCACCCTTGTAAGGCTTCTTCATTGTGTAGTAAGACATGGCTCACTGTTTCCCTAGCCTGACAACACTGGCATTTAGAAGCCAATATCACTCCTCTGCGCTGAAGAATATCATCTACCGGTAACTAATTGTGTAGTAGCTTCCACCAGAATATAGAGACAGATGTTGGGATCCTGCTATCCCAAATGCATTCCAATAGTCTTGAATGAGGAGAAGTACTTCTGATAAGATTCCATGCAGTCTTGGTATTAAAAACACCATCTGAAGAGAGTTTCCATATAGGATGTGCAGATTTCTCTTCCCTGGTTGGCAACAGAACAATTTGGACCACAATCTGCATAGGCAAACACTCAGTCAATTTCTCAACCTACCACCCATTGAATCAAAGAAATCTTGTAGAAGCTCCAGAGTCTCTCTCGGGAGGGACCATATCGTTTAGTTTGCCAATCTCCAGCAACTGGTCATGCCAAAAGTAGCATGTGCCACTGCCAATAGACCAAAAACACGGTCTCTGCACCTCTTCACTCACTTTCACCATTCTCTTCCATACCATTGAGCTTGCACATCTTGCCTTCACATCTCCTGGGAACTTTGTTTGGCAGTATTTCTTAAGTAAGCAAGAAGCCCATAGAGATTGTTGAAGTCTAAACATGTACCATAATTCAGGGAAAAGGCTTTACAGATTTCAGACAGATTCCTGATTCCCAACCCCCCTTCAGACTGTGGATAACATACAGGCCTCCACTTAGACCAATGCATCCTCTTTTGGTCCATGGTAGATCCCAGAAGAACTTTGAGATAATTGAATCAATTCTATCCAATATGGTTTGAGGTGGGAGGCAAACTTTTAGTAAGTAAATGGTCATGGAGGTTAAGACACTCCTAATTAGCACCCATCCACCCCTTGTGATGGGAACTTTAAAGTCCATCCAGATAGCTTGTTCCTCACCTTATCAACAAGATAATCATAATCAGCAATCAGTTTTTTGCCCTTTGATATTGGTACACCCAGGTACTTGAATGGCAGGCTCTTGACAGGAATGCCACATTGTTCTTCAATCTCTCTACCATTGGCACGTTTGCCAATATATAGATTACTCTTCTACAAATTCAATTTTTGGCCTAATACCTCCTCATAATGGTGTATGAAATTCAAGATCAACTGAATGCCTTCTTGACTGCCTTTTGTGAATATGACCAAATCATCTGCATAAGCCAGGTGACTTACCGGTATATTCTTCTTGATGTCATAAAATAACTCAGAATGATCAGTGAAAAGTTTGTTTAGACCTCTTGAAAGATATTCTCCAACTATGATGAAGAGGGAGGGTGAAAGAGGGTCACCCTGCCTCATACCATGACTTGACTTCATGAAACCTGCCTTCACCCCATTCACAATGACTCCAAAATGAGAATTATTTACAGTCCTGAGTATCAAGTCACACCAAGTGTCTGAAAAGCCAAAAGCTCTCAATATCTTTTGCAGAAATTCCCAGTTTAGCCTATCGTAGGCTTTGAGCATGTCCAACATGATAACAATGTTATCATCCCTTGTATTCACATCCAGGGAATGAGTCAGTTCTTGGGCTAAGAGGATATTATCTTGAATGAGCCTTCCTTTGACAAATCCACTCTGATTAGATGATATGATCTTAGGCAAGAAAGAAGCTAATCTGTCATTCAACATCTTGGTAGTAATCTGGTGGATACAATTGCACAGACTGATTGGCCTAAACTGAGCCCATGTTGTAGGATTCTTCTCTTTAGGAATAAGGGCAATGGCAGTAGAAGTAATGCCCACAGGAAGTGGTGAGCCACTGAAGAAATCATGTACAACTTCCAAAAGATCATCCTTAATGATATCCCAGCACTTAATAAAGAAAAGTGCGGAATAACCATCAGGTCCTGCTGCAACATTTTGATTCAAGTTTGTAATTACCCCCTTTAACTCCTCCATAGATGGTAGCCCACAAAGTTCCGCATTCATATCATCATCAATGAAAGAAGGGATGAATGTGAGATCAGGCTCACTAGATAAGGGGATCTCCGTACAAAATAGTTCTTTGAAGTAATTTGCAGCAGATTCTTGCAGCTCAGATGGAGAAGTTAAAATAGCATCATTCTCCTGGATACTAAAAATCTTTCTCTTGAGTCTGTTTCTTTTCACCATATTATGAAATAACTTGGTGTTTCTGTCACCTTCAACATACCATTTGTTGTGAGATTTTTGCCTCCAGAAAATTTCCTCCATTGCTAGTACCTTCTGGAATTCTTCAGATGCCCTGCCTTACTTTGTTCATGTTTGATATGGAAGGGTCAGAATTATAAAGAATCTCTGCTTGTTTCACCTTCTCTTCCTCCATCTGCAACCTAGAAAAGAGGTTACCAACTTGTATTTGTTCCACCAGGTTAGAAATTGCTTCAACCTGTGCAGCTTCTCCCACAACTTTCTCAATCCAAAGTTTCTTGCAGGCATACTCCAATTGTCTTCAATGTTCTTAAGAAAATCAGGATGATTAAACCACATGTATTGAAATCTGAACTGACCATTTTTAGCACACACTTTTATTGCAGCTTGAAGGACAAGTGGCCTGTGATCAGAACATCTTCTGATGCCATGCAAAACTTTTGAAGACTGAAAAGCTTCTATCCAAGGGTGATTAAATAGTAGCCTGTCCAGCCTTTGCCTCAAGCCATTCCTCTGCCAAGTAAATGGCACTCCATCAAATCCCACATCTATAAGGTCGCAGTCCATAATGCAATTCCCAAAATCATCAATAGCATTGTAATATGGCATTGCACCCCCCCCCCCCCCCCCCGCTCTTTCAGAAGCATTAGCAATCACATTAAAATCACCTCCAATGCACCAAAGTCTATTTGTATCTGATAGTCTTCTCATTCCTAACGGATCTGAGTGCACTTAGCATATACAATAGTCAGTAAGACAGGATGAGGCAATTGGGTAGAGTTCACCTGACAATGTAGGAACTGTTCATTGTCCTCCAAAACCACTAGATCAAAAGAGTCGTCCACAAATATCCAGATTTTATTGTTACAGTTCGCAACTGCATGAGTCATGTTGAATCTGCTACAAAAGAAGAAAGAGTCCAATTTCACCATTGGCTCTAGAATTGTCAAAATATTCAATTTCCACTTATTTCTCAAGTACCAAATCTATTGTTGAGTATTGGTATTACCAATACCCCTGACATTCCAAACCATGTAATTAATTTGGATGGTGTTTTGCCCTTCCTAATCCCACACTTCTTCTTTTTAGTCAAAGTAGAAGCTGCATCAATCACCTTTCTTCCTGAACTTCTGGTAGTCACCCTTGTACTCACATAAACTGTTTTATCATTCATTCCAACCATCACTTTTTCCCCATTGGACTCCTCCTCCACATCCTGACTGTTCTCATCATTTGTTTGTGTGGATATCTGTTTTTGTTGGATCCCCTAATGGTTTTGTTTGCAAGTAATGCATGACAACCATTAGCAGAATCATCAGTGAGTAGTGGTAGAGCTCGAAGATTTCCTGAAGATCTTCTTCTGTTAAGACTATGGATTAGTGGCTCAAATTCAGGTGCCTCCAATGTAGTCTGCACCTCTGAACTTAGCTTTTCTTCAAATAGAATTGGTACAGTGAACAGTCCATCTGCAGTAGAAATTTTTCCATATCTCATGCCATCTACAGTCAATCTTACACCAGGAATTTGTGTACATGCTTTCCTTATATCCTTCCCATATGTATGTGTTTGACCTACTCCATTAATATCTGTGTATGTCTGATTATCAGCAGGTAAATGGTCATTTGCAACAAAGATTGAACCAGCTGCAGTAGATATACAATCATCTACAGCAATAGGGATATTTTCTACAGGTGACAGAAAGTATTTCACTTCGCAACATCATTATCATCAAAAGGCAGATCAGTTTCCTCCACTTCAATGGTAGATGAATAATCATTTGCAACAGGAAATGAACCAGCTGCAGTAAAGCTTGGATTCTCTGTAGCAGCAAATATACCATCTGCAGGTGCCTTAAGTTTATTTTTTTCAGCTGCAGCAGTACTATCTGTACTGAATTCAGACACCTTCACTTCAACCAAACATGGATATTTATTCGTAACAGAAACTGAAACAGCAGCATTAGCACTTGTTTCCTCTGCAGCAGCAAATGTATCATCTGCAGGTGCCTGAAACTTATTCTTATCAGCTACAACAATACTATCTGTACAAATTCAGTCTCCTTCACTTCAGCCAAAGATGGGTATTTGTTTGCAACAGAAACTGGAACAGCTGCATTAGAACATGTATCCTCTGCAGCAACAAATATATCATGTGCAGGTGCCTGAAGTATATTTTCATCAAATGCAGCAGTCTTATCTGCAGACAATCCAATCTCCTCCACATCAACATTAAATGGAAATTCTGCAGTATCAACTATATCAACTACAACAATAACTGAGACACCTGCCTCTGATTGAATTTCAGTCCCAACCTCTTCAGCAATGACATCTGCAGACATTCCATTCCTAGTTGGCAAAACCTTCCCAAACACTGTAGCAAAAACAACATCTGCAGTACTATCAGCACCCTCTGCAGCAAGAAATGAATTTGTTGCATTAGAATAAGACCCTCCTGCAGTTGATTGACTACCATTCCCTTCCACTGCTACAGTTTCACCTGCAGGCATTTCATTCCCTTTCACTTCAGCTGATTGAAGTGCAGTCCCTTCCTCTACAACATTTACTACTGCAGTCAGTTTCTTCCCCTCCACTACAGTAATGTCTGAAGCAGTTAATATTCCAAACTTATCCACTGCATCAATAGAAACTACATCACAATGTTTTCTCCCTTTGCTTTGACTCCTGCAGATGTCTGCAACACACCATATCCACCTGGATGAATCTGTTTTGCTACCAAAGCTGGGCTTCTGCATCACAAAATGAAAGTTCTGCAGCAGGATCTAAATCAACTGCATCAAGGGATAGATCATCTTCAGCCAACTGCAGACCATCCCCATTAATTCTAACAGTTTCAGCAACAGTCAATTTTTCCCCTTGCTGCTACAACATAAGTAGCAATTTCAGATTCCTCCCCATTCACTGCATCATTAACAACTGTAGGTAACATTACACCCCTATTCTCAACAGCCAGTTCCTTCCCCTCCACTGCACCAAATGAATCTTCAGTTGGAACAATAGATAGTTCATTCCCTCCCATTGCACCAATACCATCTACAAGTGTGAATGACATTACCTTCCTAACTAATGCAGCAACACTTGGGGCAATTGACAATTTATTTCCTTCCATTGCAGCAGTCAAGGTTTCAGAAAATAGTTCACCCCCAGTTGCTATACTATCCTCAACAGTACTTCTTATGTCTATTCCTTCTGCTGTTGATTTTGATACATCATGAACACCTGTAAGAATGCAGTCTCTACTGCTGCCATTGTATCCCCTTCCACCAAGAGCACCTTCACCACCTCCTCTGCCAGCCCTAGATGGGTTCTGAATATGAAGATTCTCATAAGGCAACCCTCTTCCACCATAACTCCCACTGCTACCTCTTCCCCTGGATCCTCCTCTTCCATAGTGGGATGAATTCTGCATATAGTTACCCTCAGTAGTAACTACCCTTGAAGTAACCCTTTGCTCATGATCTTCAGATTCAAAGATCAAATCATCACAAATAGCTTCCTCAGAACTAAAGAGTTCAAAGGCATTTGGAGAGAGGATTGGATGGTCTCTATACCTTCCAGATTCTTGTCTCCTTGTATTCTCATGAGCCCCCCTCATGTCATCATTGAAGACACATCTTTTCTAGTCCATTGAAATCCTCTGGTATTTTTCTTTCTACTCTGTTTCACTTTCCACTGGAACTTAGGAGCTGAATAAATTTTCATACCTTTGCTCTTGGTAAGTTGCAGTAGATCACTACCATTTTTTTTATATGTCCTAGTTTCTTACAGTGGTGACAATATAGAGGCACCCTTCCATACTTAACCTTAACCGCCACCCCTTTTTCCAAAGCCTCAATCCATACAAGTGATGGTAATTCTTTAGAAATATCCAACTCAACACAAAGATTCGCGTGACTGAGTTTACTTTTGTTTGCAGTATACCCATCAATCTTAATTGGATTTCCAATCAATTTACCAATTTCATATA
Organism: Plantago elongata; assembly: GCA_036897095.1. Taxonomy (NCBI): domain Eukaryota; kingdom Viridiplantae; phylum Streptophyta; class Magnoliopsida; order Lamiales; family Plantaginaceae; genus Plantago; species Plantago elongata. Next base: position 9,426 of record JAYMSP010006716.1, read on the forward strand.
AAGCTTCTCGGTGAAAAAGAAATATAGGCAAATTATCTAAGGCTACCCACACAGGAACAATAGGGGAATCGTCCTCCAAAGAAAATTGTGGCGACCACTTGATTAATCTCATAGGAATTCCAGCTATATTTGGGTTATCTAGCAACCATAATTTATTGAAGTCCTCCTCAAGAAAGAGTTTGATAATAACATGTCGTTTATCCATGAAACTGAATGTAAAACTTGATTTGAGCTTCATATCTTTAAGCATCTTAGTAACTTCAAATATTTGGGAATTTCATATGCAAACTTGCCAACTAAAGTAAGTGTAAAGGCTTTAGACAAGTTCATAACCTCATTCTCAGAGAAAGATAGAGATGGCATACCATTGTAGGCAAAGGAGGCAAAGGGAGTCTTTGGTCTGATGATCGACCGGCAAGTCGACATATTTCCAAATGCAAACTGATGAATAGGGGGACTAACAGTGTGACCCACCTCTACTGACATCACCGGAGGCTGAGGAATTCGAGGGATAGCCCCTCTCGCCGTTGAAGATACCGCCTTTCGGAAAATTCAAGTTTGAATTGTCTTAACCCGCCAATCGAGATAAACTAGAATTTTGGGCTGCCGTCGACGTTTCTGGCCGATCCGGCGGAGACGATGAGCTCGCTCCTTCTGTTCCTCCCCTGACGAATGTGACCGGTCGATTTGGGCTTTGTTGCACTGTAGAGATCGACGACGGCTTGTCGGGAGGGGGAATAGAACTCCCCCCCCCCCCCCCCCCCCCCGAAATTGACGGGACCATAAGAGATGAACAGCAGTTGGTAGCGAAGGGTTGGTCGGGAAAATATGGATACCGGCAACGAGAGGTTGCCGGAATTTGGTCGGTGAATACGAAGAAGGACTGTTCACGCACTGTTCACCACTAGTCGCCAAATCGCCTGGAAGACAGAGCGTATATTCCCTTCCCGTAGTTTCTCCCCTTGAACAACTTTTTTACATTGTTTTTAATGCAGTAAATTGTTTATTATTATAATATGAATATTAAATTAGTTAGTGGATGTTTTTAGTTAGCGGGGTACTTTCTGAGTATAGTGTAAATTTACATTAATAATAATTAAAAAAAATTATTTTAGTAAAAAATAATTCATATGTATATACGCCCGAGGCGGTTTGTCATCCTGGCTTCGCCCTTGAGTATTATAGCATTTAGAACTTTTCGAACTCCATTGATTGTTCAAATGGACTACTAATCTACTCCCTCTGTCCCGTAGAATAAGATACAAATCTTTTTGACATTGTTTTTAATGCAGTCAGTTGTTTATTGTTATAATATGAATATTAAATTAGTTAGTGGATGTTTTTAGTTAGCGGGTAACTTTCTGAGTATAGTGTAAATTTAAATTAGTTAGTGGGAGTATTTTTTTACTATTTTTAAAACGTGTCTAATTTTGTGGGACGTCTATAAAAGAAATACATGTGTTAGTGTCTTATTATACGGGACGGAGGGAGTATTAACTAAGTCAATCCTTCGATAGCATCAATGTCATCATCTTCATAATTTAAAAAAGGAAAAAAATGTTAAATACAATTCAAAAACTAAAAATTAAAACAAAAATGTAAAATAAAATAGAGATAATTAAATAAACCCTAACCCCCAAATTATGTCTCTTCAAATTTCATGTTAAATGTATAATTAGATCATGACTCCTTAATGTTAGTACTTAGAAGTATTATTAAATTAGGATTCCTTATTTTATATATATAT